>CM034151.1:157081969-157308922 GCA_019776745.2 Taxus chinensis | reverse complement strand
TGGTATAAACAAAACTTAGTTTTGAAACCGTCTACATATGTGTATACAGTGTAGTTAATAAATTTGAACTTCATAATAGCGTAATTTTAGCAGATGTATTGAAGCTAAAAGTACGGATCCTCCTTCCATTTATTATCCATAAAGAATACACGCTAAAAACTTCCAAAGATTTTATAATTTATGATCTCCAGGTAAAAGCCGACATTAAAATAGTACACTTCCAATAAAACGAGTTACCAAAATAAACGTCCCTATAAAAGTTTCCAAGGCTATAACGGGGTCGGGGAGTCATTATAATTTATATTGGATATTATGGCTTTGATAAATGGATGAAATGCTACTGTTAAATGGTGGCATTTTTTGTTGTTGAATAACGGGCTGGAAGAAGAAATCAAGGAAAAATGTTGAAGACCCGATAAACCGAAATTTGTGTGGGGTTGATTTTTAAAAAAAATCAGAGTTTCTTAATGTTGAGTTAAGGATGGTTGCAAAAATAGCAGGACATTGTAAAAGTTAAAAGTACAATGTCAATCACATTAAGAAAATCTCTCCAGGTTATTAGTAATGAAGCAATAAAAAAAGGCAAGCTAAGTGACAAATAAAGCCCATAATCAAGCAAAATATGGGAAATACGTTAATCGAGTGAAAAAATCCATTCTCTTGTAGTGATACATACCGCATGGCATTCCCTGTGTAAAACTTAATCTAAATGTTTTCACTGACAATTATCACATTCAACAAAAATTAACTCGGGGTAATATTATAAAAAAAGATAAGAAAACAGTAGTGAAGAACAAAACCGGAATATGATCATACTAAAACTACGTCTCTCTAATCCACCCGTCTGGTCTTGTCTCGTCTAATCCAGTCCAATATAATTTTTTGTTGTTGAAAATATGCAAAAGTAGTACATGCATTTATGAATGAGCCAACAATTAGTTATTATGAATGGTAAATCAAAACGGTTGAAATGTCTGTAGATTCGTTGTATTTATTCATCGATTAACAATTTTTTTTTTATAATCCAGCTGTCAATTATTGAATACAACATTTGTCAATTGCTCTATGGAAAAGAGTTGCAAGACAGGTGTCGAAAATCATTGAGTGAAGTTACATCAGCCTATCGACCTAAAAATTTCATATCCATTTGATTATCACAAGGTAATTTTGACTATAATTTTTTCTTATCATTCAAAGTATCTCTTGAACCTACTAAAAGTTTAATACCCTTTATTGACTTGGAGATAAATATATATATATATATATGTAATGACCCATAAATTTACCACTCAAAAAGTATTGATTAACTTGCAATTTTTTTGTTCATATTATATGATGTAACATGAGAAAGCAGTTCCACTGTCTGCAAGATACAGTATAAATTCATTGGAAACCTAATTTTTTTATCACTTTTGCATGTATTATATTTTGTTACTTAGGATTAATACCTATCCAGGATGGAAGAAGGGGAGACGTCGAGATGGAAGCAATGCTTGTGGGTCTCAAAGCTCGGGATGGAAGCCGGGGAGAGCTCGGGATGGAAGCAAGGTTTGTGCGTCTCAAAGCTGTTCAAAAAACTAGCCGAAGAAACCAGTACAACATCTAGATCCAGAATAGAGGTAGGACTCTCCATGGATAAAGGTCCCAGAATCAGTTGTGGACAGATCCTGCGAAAAATAAATATTTTCCTTGATGGGATGCTTTGCTGGAATTTGGCCGAATGTCAATCAGGTAAGAAGCTAGGTCAGGATGAAATGGAAGACTATAGGGCAAGTAAATACCATTACCCTCTTTGAAAAATGATTTTTGTTTGGCTTTTTTTCTAGAAGAAGATCTAGATCATATTTGGCGGGGAGGTCCATGGTTCTACGGAAGAACCACTCTTTCCCTGTTAGATGGAATCCAGGAGCAAAAACCCACACTCCATCTGCATGTCCCGTCTGGGTAAGGCTTCCTTGGTTGCCCCTGGAGTTTTTGGAAATGGATGTATTGACAGGAATAGCTTAGGCAATTGGAGAACTAATCCCTTTAGACCCAACCAAAATTTCCAGGTCAAGATTCATCGCTGCTAGATTGTGTGTTAATGTCCGTGTTGGCTCGTCTCCCTTAGATGACATCAACGTGCTATCTAGGGACGGTGCCTAGAAACAAAAATTTATTTACAAAGAATGACCAGTATAATTTAGTAAATGTAGGTGTGCGGGCCATGGGATATATGGCTGCAAAGGAACACGACCCCTCAAATTGTTTCAGAAAGATCAAATACCGCAGAATGAGGAGACTGGATGCGAGAAGAGTGGTTTAAATCCTCTTCTGGAGGAGCACGAGTGGTCTCAGTGGGATAAATCATCTCAGCTAACCGATACAGAGCTCACTATTGAAAAGGTATTTGATGAAGTTGGGGAAAGGACGAGTGCCTCTCTGAAGTTGAACGTAGAGAAATGGGCTACACAGACCCTGACCCCTATGGTGGACGTGAACCGGAAATCAAAATTGGACTAGGCGTGAGGAGGCAGCTAGCAGGGGACGTTGGAAGAAATTGATGTCATCATCCCGTTTAAAACAATTAAAATTCACCATAGACACGTCGGTCATGTCTTGAACGGTCATTGCATGTGGAGAAGATCTATCAAGTGACAGCGTGGGGTAGGGCAGAGATATAACGATAAACATCGAAACTCACAACATTTAAAGGAATATTAATAACATGCTATTCCTCCCTTTCCAATGAGTCATCCAGGTTGACATGCTCTCACCAGAAATGTATATACTTTACATTATTGCAACACGAGATGCCAAGCTTGTGACTAATTCTGTCAAATTCACAATGATTATCATGGCTTGCACAATACAGTCGACAGGAATATGAGAAATGTAAAATTCATTTTCGAGGAGGAAGATATCGACATTCAATATCGAACGTATAAATGGGGAGAGACTGGTGACGCAGAGATGTGCAATATGTATTGCAGGAAATAGTGACGAGGACATACAATGGTAAAAGAAGAAAAAACGTATATTGATATTGAAAACTGATCCAGATAATCAGAAGAAGAAGGTGTCTTTGGCATCTGAGTTTGCAAAGGTTATATCAAGCACTCTATTAGAACTTGCATCCGGAAATAACCCATCTCAAGCAGGAATAGGGGTCACAACCCACCCTTTTATCCTCCCATAATGAACTTAAAATCCTGCATTCTCAATAGTAAAACACACCATAAAACAAAACGCCGAACCCCAAAACCAAACCCTCGCCATCCTCTGAGATCCTCAAAGACAAATAATGCAGACCCGTGAATAAAAACATGGCAAAATAAATGGATTGGCAGATATCTGCTCAGCCTCTTCTGTTCGCCTAAGACCCGCACCAGTTGCTTGCCAATACCATGGTTTTTTTCTAGGTGTATGCAGACAATAAAACCTGCACCATCTCCTACCTAGTGCATGGTTTTCCATCTACCGATTCATTTTCCCCGCTTTGAAAGCCCACATATAGGAGTATGAATTTTTTTAATTGAAAAATGTTATAAAGGATGCTAGAATATACTAGAGACAAAAATATGAGGAGTTTATTAATTTATTAATAAAAAATATATATATTTTTGTCTCTAATTAATGTCTCAAAACACCATGTAGTAGTGTATTTAGGGATTGATCATAACCTAAATAGTTTGCCTTGGATGTTTTTGTGTGTTTTTTCGATAAAATTTTTATCAAATTGAAAGTAATCATTTTCTAATTTTAAATGACTCTTTTATAAAATATACTTTTTCCTTTTTATATTCATCAATATAAATCAAGTATTTTTTGAGGATTCACAATCCATTGATTTAAGAGCTCAAGACAATGTAATGTTAAATTTAGGGTTTATCTAATTAAAATATTAAACAACTATTTAATGAGGAAATAAGATCATAATATAACAAATTACAATAAGTATACATATCTCAAATCATGTCCAGATAATAGTAGAAAATCATGATAGTATAGGTGAGTTAATGAAGAAAAGCAAAAGTTAGGATTAGAGAGGATTACACTAATTTGGAGTTGTGATGGAATGACACTAATATGAGAATGTGTAGGAGGGATGAGTAGAGTTTCTTCAACTTCTCCTAAAAATATGGCGGTGCAAATATGATTGCGTAATGAAGTCAACTATTGCATAGGGCCAAATTAAGGTTTTTAGTGCCCTAGGTAGTACTGGGAGCATACGCCCCCTCCCCCCTTCTGGTTGTCTATTTTCCCATCTGCTCGATTGTTTAAAAGTAAAATAATAGTGTCATTTTTAACAACACATAAAATTAACGCTAAAAAGACTAGACATTTACATTCACTCATTTTCCTTAGTATATTTTATGTCCTCTCAAAAACATTCGATAATTTATTATATCGTGATGTGTACAACCGTATTAAATGTTCAATTGATAAATGAAAAATACATAAAATGGCACGTAAATTTCAAACTATTAATATGTGAGAAGGAGTCCAATTCTAATGGCTATTTCCCAAGGAGCATTCGTATTTGTATGTGGTATTCTTTGTTTCATTATTTTCCTTTAAAAATATTTATTAGGTTGTCAGGAACTTTTCTTTCTTCGTTTGTGTGGAATTTCTCGCCGCTACTTTCCTATGGTTTTGTTTTTCCCTTAATTTTGTTTGGCACCAATTTTCTTTTAGAATGTTGTAATTAGTTGGGAATCTATAACTCTTCATAACACAACCGAATTAGTTATAAAATCTCTTATTTACGAAGAAAAGAATGAGATTCGTACCTTGGCTTAGGTGCAACAATTGTTCAATTCTATGGTTGTACGGAGTGAAGAAAAGAATGGAAGATCCATAGAAAGAATGGCATAAATGATTACTTGCAATTTCTTTTAAAAATATTAATGTTTGATAAACCATACGATTCTAAATATTTGATAGATGATGATAGAAAGAAAAATGGTATAGAATACATAATATACTCTTCGGCATCAAATCCTTACACTTTTAATAATTTATACAATATCATATTTATTAACATGATAAATTTTATCCATTCAAATAAAAAATATTATAACAAAACATGAAAAATTAAATATTGCAAAAAAATTACCAATCATACAGTGTCATGTTAGAGAAATAGAATTTCTTTTCGCAGGTGCCGCAGAATATTTTTAGGAGAAATTAGCAGCGTTAGAATCCTATGTCTTCCAATTATTTCTATGGGGAGAGAAGTGCATTTGGAGGGAAAAACATATGCATCCACTCTTCTATGAACACATGACCCAAAAACATGAAATTTTTCCAACCTCCCACCAATTTGAATCAGTGGAAAAGATCTCCCTATATAACCAATGCACATGGGATAACTCATTTAGTATTTCATTATAGATCTATTTGTCCTTCTTCTTGCTAAGAAATAAACAAGAGCAACAATGCTGCCAAGAGTTGCCCTAGTAATAAAAAAAGGTCAATTGATCAATGCTTCCTGATATGTTAATGTGTACAATTTCGTCCTTGTCAAAGGTACAGAAGAACTCAAATAGATTGTACTCCTTGTTATTATAGACCTCCTTGGCAAAACTTCTCAGAGATTGTTGGCAGCGTTGCCGCTCTTGTTCAATATGGTATGAAAGATCTGCAATATTTTCAGGGCACAATAGTACAACATATAACACTATTCTTGTAAGTACCATACAATATTGAGCTCATAAAAGTTTTTAAGGTGGTCAAATAAAAGCAAAAAGGAAACCAGGTAATTACAAACCTCCTTGGCAAAATTTCTCATGTTGCCTTCTGTGGTACTAATAAAATCTTTTGGTTAAATCATGTTCTTGACTTCGGTGGGCATTGCAAAGATCATAAATTTAATCATTAAATTAATACTACAATCAATGGATTGTAGGATAATAGTTCTACTTGGCCAGGTTCAAATTTATATAATTATGTAGAAAACGAAGTAGGAGTCATACCCTTTGAATTTTAAGAATATAAACTACTCAATGTCAAATTCAATCAATAATACAGAATTGACATTATTGAATTTTTTTGCAATAAATAGTTCCTTCCTTGCAACACTAAAATGAGCAATCCGTCGACCTCTAACCTAGGAAAGTATTGATATTCAAAGCTACATCCCGCAAATCATTTTCTAAATTAGTATTCATAACAATAATAGAGTTTCTCATTGCATAAAGAGCTAAACTTGAGCTAAGAAGCTTCCTTTTGTTTAGAAAACTCCATCACCCACGACTGGCTAGGAAAGTAATAAAAATATATGGATTTGATTTGGTGGTGACTCTCTCATGACTTAATAACGACTTGTCTTTCTGGGATTGAATAAGGAATAACACAGAGAAAGAATATATGAGAGATAATCCCATGCAGTTATGTTTGAATTCCATACTACGAAAGTGCTCTGCAGAAAATACATAAATTTTGATGGTCTATATTTGCAAAAGCAAGGTTGCTATGAATATACAATAGAAATGTAGAATAATAGTTAGTTAAATGAAAGAAAGAAGGAACATTTGACGAGAAATATTCCGTCAAAAATCATGAGTCCCTTAAGGGCCATGGTTCCATTATGATGTGGGAGCCATGGATGGGAATTCGTAGACTGAAGAGCAAACATTTTCAGTTCCGCTTTCACACACTTTCATGAAGGGCTTGCGATTTGTGGTCAATATTACAAGCATGAATAAGAGGGAATATTTGCAACGTTAGCATTAGTTGTTGTTTACAGGAATTGAACAATATTTTGCTTACTCTATGGTTAGTTGTATGTTTTGTGAAGAATTTTTATTGAATGCAACATCTTTACCCAGTACTTACTTCCTGCCGGAAATCTTCCACTGCTTTTTTCTCGACGCACTTGAAACCCATTGATTGGAAGAAGGTGAGAACGTGTTCACGAGGTCCTTGATATACAATCTAGCCTTTTGATAGCAAAATAATGTCATCGAATAACTCATAAGTTTCAAGTGTAGGCTGCAATTTGACGAGAATTTTTTTCTATTTCATCTTTTCATTCTCGTCCAACGGAAAGGGGAAGACGTGGAAGACAACCCTTCGATAGTACTAGTAGTAATTAAATCACAATAAATGTTGAGATAGTTGTATTCCTTTTTTCGTTTTTGATAGTTCATCCTAAATTTTAAATCATCTAAATAAATTACAATAAATACTCTGACAGATAGGTCTCCTCGATTCTATTGAAGGTTGTAATAACATATAAATTTGCACACCAATCAAAATGAAGATAAATGAAGTTTTTCAAAAAAAATTGTTAAAAATTGTACAAATTTATTGATATGGAAAATGTATATTTGTTAATAAAAAAATCATAACAATGTCTTAGTAGTTAAGAAGTACAAATAATAACCTTGGGCAATACTATTAACTTTTTATGAGAATATAAGTTTAAACATAGATGAAGGCTATAGACTCATAGAGTATATAGCCTTGGGCATTATCACTTACAAATGAGAAAGCAGCGGAACTTAACGACCATGTTGCCGGTACCAAAAAAATCAGGGACACGTGGAAAAGATAGGGTGGTCAAAAAGGAGGAGAATGGTGACGTGCAGTCAGTGTGAATTTAGTGGAGGTTTTTCCAACACCACCGGGCTAAGTCCTTACGTTGATGTTGAATATCAAGACTTCAATCGGTCAGTCAAGGATCAAAATAATTACAGCTGCGGGATTTTAGCCAAGATATTCCACAAATTCCAAGCTTGTGTGGAAGTTACGATGATATTCCACAACTTTAACCCAGTGGCTGTGACATATTATCATATAATTATTCCACAACTTTAAGCTAGTGGTCACAAAGTGTGGCTCACGTTCTCACTACGTACATGAAGTACTCCAATAATTTTGGAAAACTTTTAAAATTCCAACTGGTTTCTCATCATCCTTGACACGCATAGGAAAATAAATCTGTAGGCGAGCTTTTAAATCGGAAGGAGCTTCACAACATTTCTGCAAAGCGAGTGTTTGTTTAATGGCGAAGTTTATGTCAGCAAAGATGCTCGGTTCTCTTCTTTTCAGCACCACTCTCATGCTTTTCCTTCTACCCTGCAGTTGCATCTCACAGGAGGGCGCAATTCTTCTCAACATTAAACGGGGAGATTGGAGGGACACGCGTCATCTTTTGAGCAACTGGAACGCCTCTCACAAGAACCCCTGCGCTTGGAATGGAATCTCTTGCAATAAGTTCAATGGCGTTACTACAGTTAATCTCACGGACGCCTCCATTACAGGGAATCTGACTTCTGGAATATGCAGACTTGCTAGTCTGGAGTCATTGATTCTCCGAGGGAATGCTTTCCACGGACCCTTCCCAGACGGAATCTTAGAGTGCAAGAATTTGCGGTTGCTCGATTTTTCGGGCAACCACTTCGCCGGAAAGCTGCCTAGTCGCATCTACGAATTGAGCGAGTTGAGAGTCTTCAACTTGGCAAGCAATAGTTTCAGCGGTTCCATTCCTCCAGGTTTCGGTATGTTGCCAAAGCTCGAATCCCTCTTCCTACACGAAAATAGCCTGAGCGGGACACTACCTGCTTTTCTCGGGAACTTGACGAATCTTTTCAACTTCACCATTGGCGATAATCCGCTTGTTGGTGGTGTCATACCGGCAGAGCTCGGGAGTTTGAAGCGGCTGCAGCAGTTGTCGATATATAATTGCAGTGTAGAAGGTGACATTCCTATTTTCTTCAGTAATCTAACGCAGCTGGAGCTTTTAGATATGTCGAAGAATCATCTCTCGGGCGTTATTCCCTCCAGTTTAATGGTTCTCTCAAATTTGAGAGAACTGTACTTGTATGAGAACAATTTGTCTGGACAAATTCCGGCAAACATTGGGCAGCTGAGCAGCTTATCCAGCTTGGATCTTAGTGTCAATCATCTAAACGGAAAAATTCCCGAGAGCATTGCCAATCTGACATATCTGAATTCTCTGCAAATGTTTGAAAATCAGCTAAGAGGAGAAGTACCTGCGCAGCTCGGCAAGCTACGGTATCTGAGTTACTTGAAGCTGTTCGGCAACAGGCTTAGTGGATGGTTGCCCCAGAGTTTGGGTACATTCTCCAATCTCATTCTTGTTGATGTGGTCGGAAATGAATTTGAAGGCCCTCTCCCAAAAGATCTATGTAGAGGGGGAATGCTTTATTCGTTGGATGCATTTTCAAACAATTTCAACGGTACCCTGCCTTCTTCGTTCGAGAATTGCAGCAGCTTAGAATATTTAAAGATCAACAATAACCAGCTGAGTGGTGAGATTCCTCCGGGGCTATGGGGTGCTTCAAAACTTGTAGAGCTGTCTCTACACAACAATAAGTTCGAAGGCCAGATTTCTGCTGCAATCGGCCAAGCGAAGACTCTGGCTTGGTTGGACATAAGCAACAACCGGTTTAGCGGAAGAATCCCTGCACAAATCGGGGAGCTGACGAATCTTCAACGTTTTTGTGCAAGCAACAACGGTCTCTCAGGCCCCGTTCCAGATAAGCTCATGGGCTTAACTTCCATCGCTATCCTCCAGCTTGATCATAATTTTCTGTCTGGGGAAATTCCCAAGAGTATATTGTCTCTGAAGAAACTCTCTCAGCTCAATTTGGGTAGCAATCGACTTACAGGTAAAATCCCTCCATCTCTGGGCAGCATGCCCACACTGAACAGTCTTGATTTGTCAAACAATATGTTTTCAGGGAGGATTCCTTCCGAATTAGGAAGCTTGAGATTTACTACTTTCAATGTATCGAGCAATCGCTTGTCTGGCCCGGTTCCTGATGGTCTAGATAATTCGGCTTACAAAAAGGGTTTTCTCGACAACTCGGCACTATGTGGGGGCCAGAATTTGATGCTGCCCTCGTGTTCTTCAAAGAAGATACCGTCTCAGACTATGGCTACCATTGTGGTGCCACCTTTACTTTTAGTAGCTTTGGCCTTGTGTTCCATTTCTCTGTGTTGCTCGTGTCTCAGGAAGAAACCGAATTGACGCGCGCCGACTGTGGACGGTAACGTCGTTCCACTCGCCGGTGCTGGACGAGTCTTATATTCGTCCGCAACTTGAAGGAGAGCAACGTAATTGGATGTGGAAGCTCTGGAAAAGTTTACAAGGTTACTTTGTACAACGGGCGGACGGTAGCTGTGAAGAAGATCCAGAAACATCGATCCGATCTGCCCGATTTAGGAGAATAGCTCAGCGGGAAAAGGATGAATCGGATGGAAGTGGAGGTGGAAACATTGGGGTTCATCCGGCATACCAATATACTAAAAGCTTCTGTGCTTGCATTTGGAGTGAGGAGTCTGGACTGCAGGTTGTTGGTATACGAGTACATGTCCGAAAGGGAGCTTTTGGGAGCGCCTGAACGATGACCATGATTTGCGAGGAGGAGAGAGGGTTTTGCCATGGCCAGTACGATACAATATCGCTCTGGGCGCAGCTCGTGGGCTGAGCTATCTACATCACGATTGCTCACCGCCAATTTTGCACAGGGATGTGAAATCAACGAACATCTTGCTGGACGGAAATTTCGAGGGTAAAATTGCAGATTTTGGAGTATCCACAATATTTGATAACTTGGGCGATGAGCACTCTGTTTCTGGTTACGTCGGCTCCCATGGATATATAGCCCCAGGTACGATTCCCTCCCTCATTGCCCATTTCGTAAATTGTTGTAATTTTGGGAATCGATCAGTTTAAGTATGTGATATTATTGTAAAATGCGGGTTTTGCAGAATACGCGAATAAATTGAAAGTGAGCGAGAAGAGCGACGTGTACAGCTTTGGAGTGGTGTTGTTAGAGGTGGTGAGTGGGATGAAAGTGACTGGTGAGGTGGTGTATGGTGAAGGGGTGGACATCGTTAAATGGATACGCAACACAATTTGCAGGGGGAAGGGAGAGTTGGCAGTGCTGGATTCGCGAATAGTGGATGAGAATTGCGTGGAACAAATGTTGCGTGTGATGCGTGTGGGTATCCTCTGTACAAGCAACGCACCTCACCAGCGGCCTTCCATGCGGAAAGTGGTGGAGATGTTGGTGTCTTGTAGTTTCAGCGACAAGAATGAAGAAATTGAGAAAATGATGATATTTTAGAATTTGAGAATTCCTCGCGCAAAGGCATCTCTTGGTGGTGATGCAGCGCCGCATTCCGAATCGGAGATTAGCGAGAATGAAGTGATTTATTTTTGGCATGGATGAAATGATAGGAAATGTTGAGAAATGGAACGCTGAGCGTATCGACCGCCAGCGTGGCCCTGTCGACTCCTACTCTCGTTCAGAATCTAGCGTTTCCCAAACTCGGAACTTGACACGTATGTGTCTCTTTTTACCGGTAACCTGGTTAGGCCTACCCCACTTCCACATCAAACAGTAGCTCTGTCATTTCAATGCTCACAAAAGCGGTAATAGATTTCACATTTATATTTTAAATTTTCTCTAAATCCCGTTCATGGATTTCATTTAATTTTATTGCAGAGCGACTAGAAAATCGAGTGTATTCCTGAATGTTTTCCTCACTGGAGCAGAGGCGGAAGTGTGAATAAACTCGAGGTTGCTGCTGGTTAAAAAGGCGAAGAAGAAAATGGCAAGGGACGAGGATAGGTCTTCGGGGAATTGGTGGTGTAATCATTCCTTACTGCAGAAAATGCCGCATTGAATCGGTTCATTTGTTTCCAAGATATTGTGCAATGCTTGCTACAGTTATTACAAGTCCTTTTCCAACAAAATACATTTTGATTATCATAGAAAGGTAATGGGAATCAAAAGCGAGAAGGAATCCGAACCGTAATGTTTTTCTTAATTTAAAACACAGCTAATGAATAGCGAGCAGAGGAAATTGTATTCTGTAAAATTACCATCTTATCTACTCTCGCCATCTTTCTAGTGCAGAGTACAATGTACTCTCTGATTTCAATATTTTTTGTTTTGGTAGGAATTATTTTATTTTTATTTATGTGCAACCCCTCATGTACAAAAAAATTTATCATCTTGTTGTTTTAATGTTGTACAGTCTCAATTTTTTTGTAAAACAAACCGTTTCATGCCAAACGGTATATGCACTCATAACTATTCTGTATGTTTACGTTCTTCGGTTTCGAACTCTATCTCTACATGTAGATAATTTCATTTTTTTCTCCATTTAAATATTTATATTTCATTTATTATGAGGTTTACATGTTTTAATATTATAAAAAACTATTGCACCCCTTTTTTCATGTTACTCATTTATATTTTATGGTTGCACTAAATTTTTAAAATTTGCATGTTTTTTTTTTTTTTGGGTGCATTCAACCAATAATATTTTTAACTCTTTTATGAAACTCATAATTTGTTTATGAGAAATATACTTATTTCAAACTAAAATTGGAGATTTTCATAGACTTTCGCTCATAATGTTTATGTGGTAATTATATGTAACCTCAAACTTCATGTTTTTCTAGATGTAACAAATGATTTGACACACAACAAACGAGATAACAATATATGGGTACTTTCTTTTTCTTCTCATCCAAAATGTTTGTTAACATCCCCAAGTATGATTAAGCAATAACAAAAAGAGCTTGGAAATTGAAATATTTATATGAGATTTCTCATTTTAGTCTAAATTGTGTGCATAATTTCCCTCCTAAGATTTGATCAAAGGGCCTAGCTCAGTCTTCTTTGGTCACTATTTCAGGTGGTTTAAGTCACAGAGATTCATATTTTAATGTGGTGTATGTTTTGGGGTCATTGCACATTACCTAGAAGTTACCTCGATTTCCTCTCATAAACTTATTCTCAAATATACAAAAGTGGCTTTTTAAGTTATTTACAAAGGGGTGAATCATTATAATATTGTGTTTTGGTGGACAATGGGCAATATGGTATCCAAAAAAAGCATAATTTGTGTATCATAGGGGGTTTTACAAAGCAAGCTATCTAGCAAATGTTTTACACTTGATATGTCAAGTCAAAGTTGCCTTGCCCCTACCCACCCACTAACATGTGGTGATGTCACACTCAGTAAATATTTATTCCAATGAAATGTTTTGATATAGTAATTTGTTTTATTTATAACTTTTTTTCTATTACGTTTGGACTACACCTTTAGACACTTGGCCCCACTGCCAGCTCATAATGTAGTACACATATGATCTTTCTTACAATTTCTATGCTATACTTTCTTCCAATCATAAATTTTTTACTCGAGATATAATTCACAATCATAATTTATTATAGCCAATTGTATTAGTTGATATATAGTTTCGACCCAAATCCTCTCCTTATCTCAAAACAAGTTAATGATGATGGTGGATAACCAATTCTAATAGAAGATACCAAATTTAATTTTAGGTATTCATTGATTTTTTTTCTTGATGAATGAATGAGGATTTTTAGAGTCATAGAAGAAATTCCAAGATTTATTGAAGAGGTATATTCTATTTGGGTAAGGGAGGCACAATTTTATAAGAATTTTTTAATATATTTTTTGAAGTCATAGAGGAGGATATGTGAAGGCCAAGCAAGAAAACATACTCATCCACAACCAATCAACTATTATGTTAGTAAGAGGGCCACTTCTATTGTGGTGTCATCCCTAATAGCATAAGGAAACAATTTTCTTGGAATTTTTGTTTTACCACAGACCAAGCTAACCAACCAGCATTGTTTGTGTGAAGAAAATATTTCACTTACACTTTCTTGTAACCTTAAATAGATGAATATTTACACATATACGTAAAGGAATTATTATTATCTCCATCTCACTCTTTTTAAACATTAAGCATGTGAATGCGTATGGAGATTTTGTAGAGAACTATTATTTTCTCTTTGTAAACCTCAATTAATTGAATGATTACGAAACCTTAGTGAGGAAATACTATTCTCTCTCTAGAAATTGAAATTCTTGATATAGTTGTTTATTTCGTAAAATAAGTCCATGCCAATGTTTATACTAACCCATGATATTGTAGGTTGGTTGGATGATTTGGATTTAACTACAAACTTGTGGACACCATATGAATAATGGTGTTTAATGTGTTATAAAAACTAATTCTCAATAGAAGTGTTATAGAAACAAATTATTTTTTATTAAAAATTAAATTACAAACAAACAAGTAAATTTTATAAGAGAGATGTTGATTGAGCTAAATGTGGAATACACAAGCCAAATTTGATGCTATAGTAGCAGTTGATAAATAAAATAATGAAATATGCATGTATATCAAAGTAAATTAAACAATAAACAATGAAACCCTAATGTGAAAAGAAGGGTAAGATGCCTTAGCTGATTCACCGAGTTCTGGAAAGAGAACAGAGCTGGAAGACAGAAAATTATGAAGCACTGACTATTTCATTGGAGCTCGAAAAATTATAGAATTGGAGGAGCGGGATAGACAAGGGTTCGTGTAGAGGGATAAGGTCACCCACGAGCACCTGGGTACTAATTTTGGTAACCTAAGTCTACAAAAATGCTTAGAAACCCAAATTATCAGGGTCAAACGATGTTTTCTAATGCTCACCTTTTGTCACTATGGATTTGTACAATGATCTTCGAGGTCTGAATAAACTTGCAATGAAGAATAAACCTTCAAAACCCTAAAATAGGCATCAAATCCTAAAAAACAAAGATGTAGAATAAGGGTTCAGACTATCCTCAATGGCCACAATGGTGGACTTACAATTGAGCACTACATTACATGTTAGAATCAATGTGGTTCTTTGTGTGTGTGTACACCCACGTGTGTGGAATTATGCCCTACGTTGCTCTTGTGCCACTCACATGTGGATAATGAGAAAGTAGTTAGATGTAGAGTGTAGTAAATGTCTACATGGAATAGAATGATCTTCCCTTCTATGAAGTGTGATGCAGAAAACCATCCCTTGTGTCCCTTGTGATGGAGCTCTTAGATGCCTTAATGGATGCAACCTTAGGTGGTGATAGATAGTGCTTAGAGCTTGGTCCCTTATTATTATCAATTTATATGATTTTTTTTCTTGAACTTTGTAACTAACCCCAAATATCCTGACTATGAAAAAGATAAGATGCTCAAACGGCTAGAATGGACCCAGAAAGTGTGACCAAAGTACAAAGAGGACAAGGGAGCCCAAATTTGATGAGGGCAATTAGTGTTAGCATATTGGTCGAGGCACTCGTGTCCAGTATGATAGATTTCAAAGTATGAAATGAAAAACTATGAAAGAGGAGGTATAAGACCAAGAAAATTGACAGAAAGGAAAGTGATGTGGCCAAAAACATGGGTCAATTAGTATCGTTCTCGTTTAGGAATCGTATGAATAGTAGTATGTAATCATTACTAGATAATTACCCAAAATGCATGATTTTGTGTCTATATTTTTCCCACTTTATGGTTGTGAGTGAAAATATCAGTAACATAAAGTTGATACATATGTGTACCTTATAACCATGTATATTGATGAAGAGAGAATTCAAGGGGACTAGACAAAGTGTGGATTGATAAAAAATGTAAGGTGTTGATGCTAAGGAGGAGAAAGTACAAAAAGTGGTGATGAAAATGAAGCTAGGGTGGAAACACATGTGTATATGTTATGATGTACTTGTTGTTGATGTCAATGTATGTGATGTTGTTGATGTTGAGTACCACTTCCCATACGAACAAACCTGCAAATGAGAAGTTGACAAGTAGTCAAATATGCATGTATATGTGTAAGAAAACATGTAAAGGAGTATGTAAGATGAAAAAGTGTGAAAAAGGAACATGTGCACCTGATCTGTGATAAGAAAAAGGGGGGTAAAATGATCCTGTAAATGATGTCAACGTGTGAATTTTTTAGGTGATATCATGCCAGTGTAATGGAAGAATTGTAAGGAGAACTTTCTGGTGTCATTCGTCAACCTTTACCTAATTCCTGTTTTATAAAATGCCACTATAGATGGTGTGTATGTTCTAAGGACACTCTATCTTGTTAAATCCATTGTGTAAATTACCAGTTCTAAGGGACTCTATGCCCTGTCAAAAGCCTCTATGAAATGTTGAAGAACTATGTAGTTGTCCCCTAGTTATTGGCACTCCAGGAAAGACTGTTGTATTTCCCCTTATTAGTGGCACTCAAGGAAGTAAGTTGTGGTAAAACTATGAATTGTGCTATACCGGTACCATGTTGTGTGTAACTTAGAATGGGTTGATTGATTCACCCATATGATTCCATCTCTTTTGGGGTGTATGCAACGTTGCTAAAGGAATATGCAACCCAAAAGAGGACTGACCACTATGTTGAAATTGTGCCCTATAGGGGGAATGTAATGTGCTTGGTATAAACTAAGGTAGATGTAAAACAATGGCTAGTGTTAGTACAAGAAAATATGTATATAAAAGATGAAATGTTAGCTAAGTAGATAAATGTGTAATCTAAGATGTAAGTAAACATGAAAGAAGACAATGTAGGTTGTGAAAAAAGGTTGAAAACATGAGATATCACTCATGATGTCACAAGACAAGCAATGATATAATGGACACAAATAGACAAGTGTGCACATAAGACAAAGGGAAAATCCTGAAAATAAGAGCATACAATGACTAGAAATTACAAACAATGTAACATATAACCATGGAAGAAAATATCATTGCATAAAAAATGTTGCACATGAAGAACCTATTAGCATGTTAGAAAGATAAAAAGTATGTCTAAGTGTGTATAATCTTATGATGTAAAGTGCTAAGTACAAAATGAAACAATAACACATGTAGTATACAAAATTGGATACCCCTAGGATCCTTCGTGGGACTAGTAATAGGGATTTTTTAAAGCATCCATGTTACATGTTATGTATCTATAGAATTTTTGGTCAAATATTGAAAGGAAACTAAATGCACATGTGTATGATAAAGATAATGACATACAAGATATATATCTAGCATGTGTAATAAGATGAACATGTAAAAGCATCAGTAAGCAAGAATAAATGCAACCAAGAAATGTGGTATGCTATGGATGAGGCAAAATGGAATGCAATGTGAATGATAGGAGCAATATACCCCCCGAGTGGATGGAAATGTATCTAGTGAGGTTTATTTTTTATGCCCCCTCAATAGTGAGGAATGAATCGTAAATGAGAGTGCATCATCATAAAGTGTTTTGAAATGTGTATTTTTGTGTGATGTGTAGGACAGAATGTGACAAAGTAAATTTGATGAGGTGGTAGAATGTGTGATAATTTATCCTAAAGCATATATCACTAAACATTTGAGGAAGATGTCAAAAGCATTATGATGTAGCATAAAGCATGTAGCATGAATTGTATGAATGAGATGATAGAAAACGTGATGATGTAGCAAAAATAATAAATCATGAATTATATGAATAACATGATAAAAGCATGATAATGTAACACAAAGCGTATATCAAGAACTATATGAATGAGATGATAGAAAACATGATGATGTAGCATAAAATGTATATCATGAAATGAGTGAGTAAGTTACTAGTTAGGAATGTCACATGAGAAGGTGATTGAATGTTTGATTGTGTGAGTGTAGTGGTGTATAATTTAATGTGTATATACCCTCAACTTTCAAGTATAGATTGTGAGACTAAAGTGTGGCATAAGGTAATCAGTGCAGCGCATAGAAGGAGATGAGTAAATTATGTTATAAGTGTAATAAATGTAGTGAGGAAAAATATCATGTAGTGTGTAATGGGGAATGTGTAATGTGCAATAAAAGATGTATAGATTGTATAAGTGGGGAAGCGCAAATCACGTATGATGCAAAATGTATAATAGCGTAATGTGTATGATGTGTATGGTATATCAGCGTGTAAAGCACAAAGTGTAGATGATGTATAATAGGTGGAAGGTTGTATGATGTATGAAAAGGTGTAGCACGACTAAGCAACACTAAAGATATTTGTGGTGAGAGTCTCTAGTGTAGAATATATGATATGGTCAAATACATATGAATGTCTTGTGTATATAATGTGTAGTGTCTTAGGTTCATTTGTATAGTATGCCCTCAACAGCCAAGTATGAACCATAGCACAAGAGTGTGTCATAATGAAATGAAAATATAGAATGTATGTGAATATGTGTGTGTTATATGTGCAAATATAGATGTGAAGTAATGAAATAGTAAGATACTTGTTGAACTTAGGGGTAAGTAATAAGTGTGATCCCCCCAAGTGTGCGATGGTGAGTGTATTATCCAATAAAAGTGAAGGCTGGAGACACTCCACCCAATGATGATTTAGATGAAGGTGTATAAATATGTTCTAAGAGTGGTGGTATATGAGATAAATGATGTTTAGGTGAGTGAAATCTATATGTATGTGACTGATAAGTATATTATGGGCACCGTGGTGTAATAATATACATAGTGATGGAGACCTATGTGAAGCAGAATGTGGCGATGATGGACGTTATCATGGAATAAAATGGAGTGGTGACTTGTGTCTAGATGTAAGAGTTATCCTAGCGAAGGATATAGACTTATGTAATGGACTAGAAGAGTGATGAGACCATGCAGGTCATTTGCAAGCAGGTCAGCTTGGAGTATATTGTGCTTTAAGATTGATAAACCACGGGAACTAGATATAATAGGTAATGCATTGGAAACTGTGAGAGGATATTGCAACCATCGGGGTGGATGGAGGCACACCATTTATAGAAATTACTTGATTTTTTAAATGAATTTTAGATGTAAATGATTCATGGAGATGATAGAATCAAACCTACGGATCCATTTGAGATGTAAGACCATGTCATATCCATTGATTGCTTGTCCCACAAGGAAGAGGACCAGATATAACATGAAGATTTACAACACCATATGAGTTATTCATTGGGTATGAAATATGTGAAACAGGATAACCAATAGAAAAAAGAATCAAAATAGAACGGGTGTTGATGAGCCATCATGGATTGTAACACCCACTAATTCAGACACACAAGATAACATAACAAAGTACAAGATAATTTTTTTTTATTACGTAGAGTTTACATGACCACACAGGAGACCATAAGGGGCTACGAAAAAATCTCAATGAGCTTGACACAACATAGATCACATAGGAAACAAGGAAACATATACACCTAACATGAACAAATCAATTTTCTCTTTTCGACACAGCATCACATACTAGTCCAACCACAAAGCAAACTTACAGTTAGGGCACACCATGGTGAAAGTATTTTTAAGTTTTCTTATTTACTAAAATGTCTGTTACTTCTTAACTTACGTACTATAAGATCCATGTTATACGTATCAAGAAATCCTATTTCCTCTTACTAGGATTCCTCAAATCTAGTTAAAGTATTCTTACGGTAAGTCCCATTTAAAATATTCATTGAAGTTACAATATTTACTTGTTTGATTTGTTCATTTATTGAGAGGAAAAGATTACACACAATACCATTTACCCAAACACAAACTACAATATCTTATCTCATAATTTTGTTACACGAGGAGGCGAGTGGAAGATCAACTAAGGTGAAATGCAATTAAGGTTCAGAATAAACAAAATTCCTTTGGGTAGGGATCATAACGATTAAGTAACTTGAGAAAGGGTTGTAATACACCTTCACAAGGGTAAGGGGCATGAAGGTCAATATGCATTCATCTTCATGATCTCACAAGACATTAACCATACGTTTTTTGTGACTTATAAAACAATAAGGATTAAATAAGTGCATCATCTAGTCATCTCTTAATTAGATTCCTATAAAGTTACAAATCATGTTTTATAACAGATAAGTTGGCTTTATTGGTTCCTTGATCATTTATCCCCGTTTAACAAAACCTTGTTCTATCATAAATTACTAAACATTGGTTTACATTCTAATATCATTTTACATCCCATCGACACTAAGATTAATTTGTTAGTATAGATTAAGAGAAAATAAGGTACGTCCCCTCTTTTCTTTTTTACAAAAGAAGATAGTTTCCTTTTTATTCCATTTTAAGACTCTTTGCTTCATCTATAAGTTAACAACATCGTAATATTTTCTCTTCAGCATAACCTTTGTATGGATTACAAAACCACTCGGTGATACCTAGTATTATGTTATTTCTATAATCAAAAGGGTTTGCTAACTCAAGGTTATAATTCAGTTTGCTTCCATTATCCTTTTGGTAACTAGACATAGAAACATAATTTCCTACCAGATACGACATAAAATCCAAAGATGGCTTAAAATTATAATGTAGTTTGACTCGGGATTAAATAGATAAAACAATGTTGGTCATATCAAGGATAAACTACCTTTCAACATTGTAGTCATACATTAAGATGTTCTGTTAAAATGAGAAGTGAACAGTTTCATGTTGTCATTGTAGATTTCATTATACCTTGGTGGTCAATGTTGTGTCAATCCTATCATGAGTTGGTGGTAGCCATTGTGATCCCTTGTTGTGTCGTGTAAACTCCAAGTAAGTAAAAAAAAACTATCTTGTATTTTTCTATGTTGTTTTGTGTGTTTGTTTTAGTGGGCGTTACATGGATCAACCTTAGTATTATTGATTAGATAGATCTGATAGAGGTACTAATGTGTAAGTGATTAGAGGAGAACTTTTCATGATAATCGTGGTTAGAGAAATAAATAATTAAAGGGGACATGTCATTATGAGAAACTAGGAAATCAAGAGCCCCCGATGCACGAGGAGGTACTATGCAATATGTATGATTAGCTGAGGAGAGAACCAGTTTTTTGTCGTGTTTGGGAAGAAAATTATTGAATATTTTAAGATTATGATTTTCATTGACTAGCAAAAAGTCTGAAGGGCCTAGAAGCTCAAATTTATCATCATTGATAAGATCTTGGATAATGGTGTGAGGTTTGAAAAATCTATTTGTAAAATGTTCCACACATTAATGACAGTCACATCTAAAGTACTCATTGTAATGCCAACCTTTTAGACAATATGGGTCTACTTTGAGTGGAGAAGGAAGCGTAATAAGATGTCTCTCTAGTAGTTGTAATATAATGTTTGGAGAAATGGTTAACTTTGTAAATGTACGCCTAGGTGGTTGCAATTGAAGCACCCTAGCGGTGGATAATGCGTTGATAATTATTTCCGTTTTAGTTAGATTGGTTGTTGATGGTTTGAATGTGAATTTATTTTTAAAACATGTACAAGATGATTCTTTCTCTTTATATTTAAGCTTACCTATTGATAAGATCTTAGTTTCAAGAGGCTTAAGAGTATGATACAGTTGAACAAATGAGGGATATTTTTCAAAGAGAACGCTCTCCTTGAGAGGTCATAATAGATTCTGAAGGAATAAGTCATGAAGCTCAGAGTAAACAATAACATCTGACATCTTAGCTAAGTTATTTTTGTATCTTAAGACATATTTCACTAGATGTTCATTATACCCTTGTTTAAGATATGTAAGTTGAGCACAAGAGACCTTGGAGCCAATATTAATAGAGAAGTGAGAAAAAAAAGCATCGAACATATGTGTGATATTTTTTACCGAGTGAACATGTAGGTCATAGAACTAAAAAATCTCATAATCATGAAGAATACAAGGAAAAATCTTAGCTAGAAGAATGTTATCATCCAAAAAATCTAGACAAGCCACATGGAATGCTCAAAGATAATCTTGTGGGTCACCATGCCTATTGAAAATGGGAAGCTTAGAGGTGAAAATTTTATATGGAAGGGAGTAAATAGGCATGGATCGTGTGAATGGAGTATGCGGTAATAAAGTGGAATCCAAAGATGGAGACACATGAGAAGTAGCCTACCTCAATTGTTGAATTTTCACTTGAAGGTCTTGATAAAGGGAGGATAAATCTTTGGTGTTAGAGGAAGGAACTTACCGCATATGAGAAATAAGAGGTTGGGTATAGTGATTAGGAGTAGGGAAAGAAATGGGAATGATGAAAATGGGTGGCAGAGTGGAATTAAGTGGTTGAGTATCAATGGTTGTGGGAATAATGGTGGAGGTATTGAGCTTTCACGAGAAGTATTTAAAAGAAAGTATAGATCTTGGGGATGTTTATCAATATGATCACTAAGATCTTTAAGATGGGATTCAATAAATTCTTCAAAAGATTGATCCATAGTAATAAAAGGAGAATATCCCTACAAGGAAGGTGGTTTCAAGTTTCGAATTCACGAAAAAGATTAAGCTAAATGTGGAATACACAAGCCTAATATGATGCTATAGTAGCAGCAGATAAATATAGAAATGAAATATAGAAGTTTACCAAAGTAAGAAAAATAATAAATAATGAAACCCTAATGTCCAAAGATGGGTAAGCTTCCTTAATTGATTCACCGAGTTTTGTAAAATGCACAGAGCTTGAAGATATAGAAATGCAAAGCACTAACCATCCCACTAGAGCTCAAAAAATTACACAACTAGAGGAACAGGTTAGACAGGGGTGCCTGGAGAGGGACAGGGGTGACCATGGGTGCCTAGGCACATATTTTTCTCACCGAGGTCTGCGAAAATGCTTAAAAAACACAAATTTTCATGGTCGTAAGATGTTAATTGGTGCTCACCTTTCACACAATGATCACTGAGGTTACAATAAACTTGTAATGATGAATAAACCTACCAAACACTTAAATAGACATCAAATCCTAAAAAAGAAAGATGCAAAATGAGGGTTCAGACTGTCCTCAATGGCCACAATGGTGGACTTACAACTGAGCACTGCACTACATATTAGACCTAATGTAGTTCTAAGTGTGTGTGTGGAATTGTGTTCTAGGTTTCTCTTGTGCTAGTTGCACGTGGATAGCGAGCGAGTAGCTAGATATAGAATGTAGTAAATGTGTGCATGGAATAGAATGAACTTCCCTGCTATGAAGTATGATCTAGAAAAATATCCCTTTTGTCCCTTATGATGGAGCTAGATAAATGCAATTGATGTCTGAGATTCCTTTATTTATGCAACCTTAGGCAGTGATAGAAAATTCTTAGTTCTTGGTCCCTTACTATGATAACATAGCTTTATATTTATATGATTTTGTTGCTTGAACTTCATAATTAACCTTGAAAAGGCTGACTAAGAAAAATATAATATGATCGAATAGCTAAAAAGGATAAAAAAAAGTGTGAGTAAATTATAAAGAGGATAGGGGTGCACAGATTAGCTTAGGGCACCTGGTATTGGCATCTTAGTCTGGGCATTGGTGTCCAAGATGAAAAATTCCAAAGTATTAAAAGATAGAATAAGAAAGTAGAGGTATAAGACCAAGATAAGTGACATAAAGGAAAGCGATGTGGCCAAAAATATGGGTTAATTAGTACCATTCTCACATAGGAATCATATGAATAGTAGTTTTTATCTCCTAATCAAATCACCCTTAGATTTACACAAGTATGTGTGCTTGAGCTCACAGTGTGACAAGGTAACATGGGGTGGTATCTTCAAGTTGTTGGACTTTCTACTTGAAATAGAATTCTAGATAAAGTTGGTTGTTACTCCTAAACTACCTACCACAATCTACTCTAATGCAGGAAAAAATATCTTATCCTAATCTAGCTTTCCAAGGGACCAGGGAGAGAGAGTGCATGAAAGTAAATCCTACACTAACAGAGGTGATACACTAGAAAAGGAGGGAATGGGAATAGTTGTTCAACGTTTGAAAAATGGAGGTGAAGTGCATACTGGAGATGGTGATAACAGTTCTCCATAGTCTAACAACTGCATTCAAAATAATATTTCATATACACACATCGATAATGAATCTCTGCAAGAGCATAAAATAGACAATATATTTGTAATAATATTGAAGAGGCAAGAAGAATGCAAACAATGGAGAAACGGAAGATGCATCCAAAAACTTGCATCTATTACTTCATGATATACACATTTCAATCTATTACAAAGTAAAGGCCTGGATCACCATGCAAGGAGTCCACTACAAGGGCCTTGTTGTCCCAATTTCGCCCCTCGGCAAAATTGGTCAAATGCAATCCTGCATAGAAGAAAAATATAATGGTTGGCTCTGTCCTGTGAGCCCACATTCAAATCCAACTAAAATAGGGGTAGGTAGGATCTACAATGGAGGAGCAAGGTCAGAAAATGGGGCCGAATAGCATTAAAGGAGATTAGAACTTGATAGAAGAATATTGAATCAGGGGGCTTGAAGTTTTAGACTTCACATACAATTCAACTCAATCCCTGAACTGCCCAAGTATAAACGGATTCGCAGAAGGCGCCATATATCAGCTCGGTGAAATTCCAAGGGGAGAATCCAAAATGGAGACCTCAAATGAATGCAGGCTCACCACGTAGCTGAGAGTCAAAAGGGGAAAAAAACTGAAAGTTGAACTGCCAAATCGACTAAGTATATAAGAACCGACAGAAGCCTCCACATGTCTCAACTGCGCACCTTCAAGGGGCGAAGCAAAAGGTGGTCCTTCAAACAAGCACAGAGCTTCCATGTGTCCCAAGTCAAAAAAGGAGATAAAGTCAGCAGCTGAAAAGTTAAAATGGGGAAGATCCAGCAGAACGTGCCACGTGTCATCTCGGTGCATCTTTAAAGAAAAACTCTGAAGGCAGTCCCCCAAACTCGCTCCCAACCTCCACGTGTCCATAGCCCCAGAATTTGTATCGTCCCTTGAAAATTCTTCAACCCAGTGGAAGATGCCACGTTTCTCTTCCATGCAACTTCAAAGTTAAATCCAAAAGTAGGTCTCCAAATGAGCATGTAGGTTACAGATGTCCCAGAACCTGACGAGGCAGTGTTCACTTGAGGCCCTGAACCATCTAAGTATAAGAGTGTTGGTAAAGGCATCCATGTGTCTCATCATTGCAACACCAAGGCTATGTCCAAAGAGAAAATACTCAAACATACATTAGCCCACCACGTAGTCAGGGACCGAGATAGGTAGCAGGCCCAAATCGGCTAAGTATAAAAGAAACAGAGCTAAGTTGCAGAAGGAGCCACATGTCTTATCGACGCAACTTCAAAGGTGTGGCCTAAAGCAAAGATTCAAATGAGCGCAAGGCTTCCATGTTTCCCAAGTCCAAAATGTGGGCAAATACGGTTGTTCAGTATGTAAAGAAAAAAGGGAGACAGAGCCAGTTGTTTAAATCGACTAAGTATAGAAGGGTCAACAAAAGCCTCCATGTGCCTCATTCGTGCAACTTCAAAGGGAAAATTCGGAGGCAAGTCTCAATTGTGTGCTGAGCCTCCACATTTCTAGGATCAGACATATGACCCTACTTAACAAAAGGGACACATGGCCATGTTTCAAGTCAAAGTGGGCAGGTGGGTCGCCGGAGACAGTTTGAATTTTTTGGCTTTTGTTTCAAAAAGACATAAAGTATAAAAGTGAGCTGCACCTACACCGACGCCTAGAGAAGCCACGTGTCAGGCCTAAATTACATGTGAGGGAGGTGGGCCTTGCAAGGATTATTTTGCCAAAGCAGGCCGGAAAACCTGGGGAGGACTTTTTTCCAAAGGGGAAAATGTGGGTCGAGTGGGCTGGAGATGATTTCTTTTACTAAACGGGTCTGCGGGACCGCCGAGGAAATTTTTCAAAAATTCAAATTTGAGGCTTGCGGGGCTGTAGGGGATTTTGAGATTTTGGACATTTTTTCACGTAAGGTGAAAAATGAATTTTGGGCCCATGAACCCATTCTACAAAACTGGTTTTTCGCCATTTTTTGTACGGATCCAATTCATGCATTCAAATGGGCATATCTTTCGATCTATTACTCAAAATTTAACAAATTTGGTGCCATTAGAAAGGTCTCAACCTTGTCTATGCCATCGGAGGCCTGAAACTTTAATTTTGATAAGATTAGGTGGGTAAAAAGAATAGGAAAATATATTCATGTCATTAATATATGATTTGATTGCTTCAACAAGCAAATTAGATTTGATTTGATTTTTTGTTCTTCCTTCTTCAACACGCCAAATAGGCATATTGAGGTGGACTTGACAGATTGTGGCCGGATTCATAGGGACGTATTGATGACTGGTAACTAAGATCCAAATCAAGTTTCACACATATTTTCTTCTCCTCTCTTTGCTTACATATATAAAGGTAAGAGCTTGGCTCATTGTAAAGGGTTGGACATTTTTGTTTTGTGCCCTCCCTTATCCTCTGGTTTGCAGATGAGTTCATGGAGTTCAAACCTTCTATTGAGACTCTAATATAGTTTTTTTTACTTTTGGCCATTGTAATGCTCTGTATCAATTTGTGAAGCAATAATACATGTTTGTGGATGATTTCAACCCTCTCTTGTGTTCATTTCCTTTATCTGATCTTTCATTGCAATATTGGTTATCTATGCATGGTAGTTGTATTACATTTTAATGGTCTTTGTTTGATAGCAAATTCCGGTGTTCAACATTCCTTTGGTGCATCACCTCTATTAGTTTTAGGTTTTAATTTCTTGTATCTTCTTAACCGTTATCTCCTTGGTAAGTTAGAATAGGTTTTAGAATAGATCCTCTGCAAAAAATTTTAATGTGTGCACCTGAATAGAGGAATAGGAACCAGCATTCATCCAGAGAGCTCTCTCAATTTCAAGGTCCCACACTTTGAGAGATGCTCCATGTTATGCAATCACACTAAGAGTCTCAACCCACCATGTTCTAGACATTCAGGGGTTCTTTTATTTTTCACTAACATTTTTGGCATGCTCAGTGGGACCAAAAGGTCTCCATCTTTATTATAGCAAGATTGATGTGCACTTATTGGAAGGTCTCAGATTTTAAGAAGCTCTTAAATTACACATCTGATGACTCCAAAAGAGCTAGATTCCACTGGTTTCAGCATCCCAGGCTCGACAGATTCATGAGAAGGATTCAGAATAGATGAAGAACTAGAGAAGAAGGATTGTTTATCTATCTACACTTATCCCCAGACAGAGGGAGAAGGGGGAGAAGAGCTCAAAGGTCTCCATCTCCACCAAATATATCCTTGTCGACACCTCCCCCTGGTAGGCCTTTCATCCAATCAACAAGGGTTCTTAGGCCAATCATAATGGCACAACCACCCAACCCCTATGTCAATTTCACTGGCAGCATCCCACTCACTCTCAATGCACAAAATCTAGTCCCATTTGTAGCTTTGAAGAGCATTCCATATTTCACTGGGGAGAACCAAACTACTCCTAGTGACCACATTCAAGACATTGCAAATGTCTGCATGATTCATGAAATCACGGAGATGGACATTGCAGTCAAATTGTTAGCCTCTTCACTCAAGGGTAAAGATTTGCAATGGTTCAGGAGTCTAACAGCAGGCTCTATTCACAATTAGGACCATCTGTGTAGAGCTCTTCACAATCAATTTGGAGAGAAGGGAGATAATCTATCCTTAGTGGAACAACTAACAACAATCAAGAGGGCTCGTAATGAGCAGTTGACCGACTTCAACTTTAGATTCCAATGGACGTGGGATAGGATTCTGGTGGCCGTAAGACCAACAGACAAAGGTGATTTTCTATACTTCCTTAGAGCTTTAAATTTTGATATTTCCTTAATGATTCAATCCATGGGAGGTGTAACCTTACCTGTAGCCTATAGCATTTCCATTAGAGCTGAAAATTATTTAGTTCATGTTGGTAAACTTGTACCTAGGCCACCTACACCTCTATATCCAGGACTAGGAGCTTTAAGCACTAGTCAAACACTCACATTAGCTCCCATACCTACCCCAAGGAATCAGAGTTAAGATGAAGATTCCATCTCATCTTCTAGCACTTCAAAAGAGCTACAAGAGGTTATGAAACAACTACAGAACCTAGGAAATGAGCTAGTGACTATCAAGAGGCAACAAACTTAGAGTTCTAGGCCATATCAGCCTCAAACTCAATATCAAGCTAGGCCCCCATACCAGCAAAATAGACCACCAACTTAGGCTGTAAATCAAAATCAAAACCAAGGACAACCTCAAGTTGTTAGGCCTTTTCGGCCATATAATCCAAACACATCTTCAACATCAAGGGCCTTGGTTCCAACATAAAACAACATGGCACAAGAATATGATTGGTGTTTCCCATATAGTCAACCCCATAACTAGTCAATTTGTTTCAATGGTGTGCTAAACCAGTCCTTGATAGTAAAGACCATTGGTGTGTCCCAAGATCCCAGTCAAGAGGAAAATTAGCATTAAGAAACCTAGAAAGAGTCACCTCCAAGTGAGACCATGCTTGTCAATTGGCAGACTGAAGATTTCTGTGGTATGAATCAAGCACCTCCACATAGTGTGGCAACAAATACATGGTCCAAAAAGAGGAATATTGGAGAAGGGAAATCATCAAACTCAAATAATCCACAACCCTCTATTATTCCACAAGGTATTGGAAATCAAGGTGTAACTCCCAATGTGCAGAGTCAACCCAACCCACCTTCTAGACCCACTTAGGCACCGGTTGTAATGAACCATGTGCAAGAGAAGAGTGTGCAAGGAAAGGGAGAGAAAAAGATAACTCATTCCCATTTAACATCATTAAACAGATGAAGAGGAAAAATGTAAAAATCTCAATGTGGGATTCATTGGCTATCCCAGGACAAAGAGACCTACTACAAGCTACTATGGAAAATTGGTCAACATCAAATCAGTCACCCAATCAGCAAGAGAAAGTTCTTACCAATGTAGCTCATCCTGAAGGAAATAATAGAGATCACAAAGGTAAAAATCTGAAACCCCCTCTGTTTTATGTTTCATTGATCATTGGGGACAAATTGGTACATAATTGCATGATTGATTCGGGAGCAAGTAGCTCTGTAATGCCAAAACAAATAGCCAATCAACTGGGTCTTCAATACAAAGTCATCTCTAAGGGTGTAGTGCAATTGGATGGGACAGCAGTAACAATGGGTTGGAGTCATCAATGATTTGAGCCTCACATTTCATGCATGCCCCAATGTGACCGTATTGCAAAATGTATCGGTCATAGACTTGCCACCAAAATTTGCATTGTGTTTGTCAAGGGACTTCACCGCTAAAATCAGGGGCTATTTGTCTTCTGATTGGTCACACATGATTTTTAGAACAAGGTATGGAGCTAAGGCTACGATTAGATCTGAGCCCATTGCAGATTTCCATATTGAGCCTCATGTACCTAGCCCAATCAATGTGAATTGTTCAGCCTTTGATCAGGAAGACCTCCCAAGCACTTATGAGGCAGATACCAAGGTTGGGTGTATTCTAGACTTGAATCTCGATGAATGGGTGAACAAGAGGCATGCTTTTGACCCTTACAAGGAAATGGAGGAATCTGAGCTAGGAGTTTATTGTTTGCATGAGGAAGAATCATCCTCTTCCTAACATCACTAAGCCAGACCACAAGGATGATAATGACGTATGACAATTATTCTTTGATGGCTCAAGAAGTAGACAAGGAGCCAGAGGAGGAGCTATGATGGTTTTATCTCAAGGTAAAAGACATTACTCAGCCTTTCATTTTCAGTTTTCTTACTCAAATAACACAACAAAGTATGAATCCTTGATCCATGGACTGTATTGGGTGAGAAGAAGAGGGATTAAAAACATGCAAGTGTTTGGCAATAGTGAGCTAGTTGTGAATCAAGTCCAAGGAAAAAATGCTACGAAGAATGATCTTTTAAAAAACTACAAGAATTGGGTATGGGATCTCATCAAATATTTTGAAGCATTTGGCATCAATTTCATCCCAAGGAAGAAGAATGAAGCAATGGATAGATTGGTAGCAATCAGGGAGGCATTTGATGTGGTAGAGAGTATCAAGAGTGAGAAATCCTAGCCCCATATTAAAGTGGTTGTAAGACCAGATGTCACAGATAACAACACAAGTTGGTAAGTCTTTGAGAATGATCAAGAAATTGTCAATTTTCTACAAGAAGAAGTTGAGTTCTCCGCTAGAAACCAAGACAAGTTGGAACAACGTTATGGTGACCAAGTAGTGGCAGCTGAGAACCAACAAATTACCAAAGGGTCTTGTAACTTTGGAGTCAATATTCAACCCAAATGATCAATTCCAGAAGGAGAAAGAAAATATCTAGGTAAAGGGTGAAGATTCAGAGCCCATTTCCATAGAAGAAGGAAAAACATTGTGAATTGGTAAGGTAAGTACTCAAAGGGAAAATATGAATTCCTTAAACTTTTTAAAGATTTCCCAGATGTATTTTCTTAGACTTACAAGGATTTAAGAGGTTTAAACCCAAGGCTGGCACAACACACTATCAAGCTGGATCCGGGATCTAAGCCTTTCAGATAGAAGCAAAGGCCAGTAAACCCTCACATTGAACCTCTCATGAGGAAAGAGTTGAACAAGCTAATTGAGGCCAGCATCATCTTTCCTATCAAGAATTCAAGTTGGGTTGTAAACTTGGTGCCTGTGAAGAAAAGAAATGGAGAAATCAAATTATGTGTAGACTTCCATGATCTAAACAAAGCATCACTCAAAGATCACTACCCACTTCTATTGATGGAGAAAATATTGCAAGTTGTAGTTGGCTCTGAGAGGTTTTCATTGCTAGATGGATACTCAAGCTATAATTAGATAATGGTAAAAGAGGAAGATCAGTTCAAGACAACCTTCACCACTAAATGGGGTACATATGATTATAAGGAGATGTGACTTATACTATCAAATGCTAGAGAAACATTTCAATGAGCTATGGACATGGAATTCAAAGGCTTGACCAATAATATAGTTCTAGTGTATCTAGATGATATCATCATCTTCTCAAAGAATGTTGCAGACCATCTCTTCCACCTCAGGAAGGTATTTCAGAGGTGTAGAAGGTTCGGAGTGTCATTGAATCGAAAGAAGTGTGTATTCTTGGCACATGAGGGAAAATTGTTGGGCCACATTGTCTCAAGAGAAGGGTTAATGATTGATCCTGAAAGAATTGAAGCCATCCAAACACTACCACTGCCACATCACAAGAAATCCCTCCAAATCTTATGAGGAAGGATAAACTTTTTCCGCAGGTTTGTGCCTGATTTTGCCACTCTTGTAAAGCCTTTAATGATGATGCTAAAGAAGATTCTTGCATTCAAATGGACAATAGAAGGAAAAGAGAGTTTTGAGGCCATCAAGTTTGTAATATCATAGGCCCCAACTCTTATTAACACAGAATTTTGAAATGACTTCATGTTGCATGCTTTTGGAGGGTCAGACACAATCTCAACTATCTTGGTTCATCCTAACAAGGAAGGATCAAAATAGCCCATAGGATTCTTCAGTCAGAGCCTAGAATATTATGAAGTAAAGTAATCTTTCATTGAAAAGCATGTCCTTTTTGTCATTATGAGTTTGAAGAAGTTCAGACACTTGGTCTCAAACAAAAATATTCAATAGATAGTGTCTCATGATGGTGTCAAGGATTTTCTCCTAAACAAGGACTCGAATGAGAAGAGGTCAGGTTGGATCACTCATGTAATGGAGTATGATATTGAATTCAAAGTGACCAAACTGGTTCGTGGCAAAGGTCTGTGTGAGTAGCTCACTTCTAAGCAACAAGTTGAGTCAATGGATGAAGAAGAGGTTATCTTGCTACTGCAGAATGATCAAGAGTAGCTAGCTAATGATGCACCTATCCCATGTTGGACTCAAGCCCTGGTGCATTATATCTTAAAGGTTTATGCCCTCTAGAATGGAACACAACAAAGAGGAGATACTTCATATTACAAGTCATCTTGTATTTTCTTATTGGTGGTGTCTTGTTCAAGAAGGATATCAATAGTGTTCTATTGAGGTGTATTGGGATAGGCCAAATTAAGGTGTTACATGAGTTCCATGATGGAGAAGCCGGAGGCCACTTTGGTCCATGGGTAACAGCTCTCAAAATCATGAAAGTTGGTTATTATTGGCCTACAGTGTTTAGGAATTGCTACTCATGGATCAAGAAGTGAAAGAAGTGTGCATTCTTCACAGGAAAGAAAAAGTTAACAGCCCTGCCCCTTCGCCCAATTTCAGTGGATCAACCATTCATGCAATGGGGACTAGAGTTCATTGGAGTAATCAACCCAAATTTAATCTAGGACCACAAGTGGATACTCATAGTGACTGACTATTTCACCAAGTGGACTAAAGTGGTGGCACTAAAGGAGGTAAATGAATCCCATATCTTAGATTTCTATGAAGGGATAGTCACTAGGTTTAGAGTCCCTACCACTATCATATCAGGTAATGCATTGGAATTCCTTGGCACAAGGATCACTGAATGGGCTGTTAAGAATGGTGTATACCTCAGCACTTCATCAAAATATTACCCTCAAGGTAATGGCCAAGCAGAGCCCACAAACAAGAACCTTCTAAGAATTATCAGAAGGACTCTTTACAAAAATCAAAGAACTTGGCACATAAATCTCAAATCAGCTTTGTGGGTTGATAGGATCACATCCAAAAGGTCTACAAGTAGCTCCTCATACAAGCTTGTATATGGTAAATGTTATCCAAAATTCACCCCCCAGGGTAAATTTTGATAACATGCATTAAATTCTCAAGTCCAGGCAAATAGATTGAGTCAGGGCAAAAAGTCATGTTTCTAGAGTCCCCTCAGATTTTTTCTAACTCCCCTGTCCAAGAAGAAGAGAGCAAGTTCTGAGAAAAGGTGAAAAAATTGCAGAAAAACAAGCTCGGGCTAGAAAAAATCATTTAAAATGGCTAAGTCCTAGTCCTCGCAACAGTTGGGACATGAGGGACGTCTGGGCGCGAATCGGCCGAAAGGCGGCCAGGCAGTTTCATTGCAGAGCAAAGGGTGGACATCTGGGACGTCGGGACGCGCGGGACGTGGAAATCTGAACTGGCCAAAAAGTGGAAAAAATTGACTAACTGTTGAAACAAGCAGCACATGGGACATCTGGGCAGTTAGATTGCAGAGGAAGCGAGTCGGCCGAAAAGACTTAAGGCAGCCTAGAACAGTTGGGCCGAAGGTACGTGAAGTACGTGAAACACCTGAATCAGCCGAAACAGGGAACTACAGTTCGGGACAGTTGGGAAAAAGGTACGCGAAAGACGCGGATCGGTCCCTCCGGTTTGGCGCAAGTCAGTCCATTTCAGTTGAAAAGTCAAAATGGGCGGTTCGGAGAAATTTGTCCCAGGCAGTCTGGGACAGTTGGGACAAAAGTGCGTGGAGGACGCGAACCAGCCGGTTCGGCCGAAACAGAGGACTTTCGTACTGGGACATCCGGGCCAAAAGTACGCGTGGGACGCGAAAAGCCGAAGCGGCCGACAACAAGGAAGAAAAGTCAACGTTTGGTCCAGAAACTTCAAACTGCCATAACTTTTGACTCCGAGCTCCGATTTTCACAAAATTGGACTTTCTGGAACGAGCACAACGTCCTCTACACAGGTCAAAATTGTGCACTAAGCCTCCACGTGTCCAAGATCAGACATATGACCCCGCCAAACAAAAGGGACATGTGGCCATGTTTCAAGTCAAAGCAGGAAGGCGGATCACCAGAGGCAGTTTGAATTTTTTGGCTTTTGTTTCGAAAAGGCGCAAAGTATAAAAGTGAGCCACACGTCCATCGACACCTAGAGAATCCATGTGTTAGGCCTAAATTACATACAGGGAGGTGGGCCTTGGAAGGATTCTTTCCCAAAGTGGGTCGGCGGACCTGGGGAGGACTTTTTGCCAAAGGTTAAAATGAGGGCTGGTGGGCTTGGGATAATTTCTTTTGCTAAGCAGGTCTATGAGGCCGTGGAGGAAATTTTGCCAAAAGTGAATTTTGGGCTTACGGGGCTATGGGGATTTTGTGATTTTGGCATTTTTTTACATAAGGCGAAAAGTGAATTTTGGGCCCGCGGACCCGTTCTGCAAAACTAGTTTTTCACCATTTTTATACAGATCCGATTCAAGCATTCAAATGGGCATATCATTCGATCCAGTGCTCAAAATTCAACAAATTGTGTAGCATTGGAAAGGTCTCAACCTCTTCTATGCCATGGAAGACTAAAACTTTAATTTTGATGAGGTTAGGTGGGTAAAAAATAGCAAAATGTCTTCATTCCATTAATATACAATCTGATTGCTTCAATAACTAGATGGGATTTTATTTGATCCACCACGAACAGACATAGAGAGGAAGACTTGACAGATTGTGGGTGGATTTGTAGGGGAATTAATGACCGGTAGCTAAGCTCTAAATCAGGTTTCCCGCCTCTTTTCTTCTCCTCTCTTCGTTGCATCGATAAAGGTAGGAGCTTGGCTCATTGTAAAGGGTTGGCCATTTTGGTTTTGCGCCCTCCCTTCTCCTCTGGTTTGCAAATGAGTTTGTGGAGTTTGAACATTCTATTGAGACTGTAATGCAAGCTTTTTACCTCTTGGCCATTGTAATGCTCTATATCAATTTGTGAAGCAATAATACATGTTTGTGGATGATTTCAACCCTATCTTGTGTTCATTGCCTTTATCTAATCTTTCATTGCAATATTGGTTATCTGTGCATGGTATTTGTATTACATTTTAATGGTTTGTGTTTGATAGTAAAGCCGGTGTTCAACATTCCTTTGGTGCATCACCTTTGTTAGTTTAGGTTTAATTTCTTACATCTTCTTAACCCTGTCTCCTTGGAAAGTTAGAATAGGTTTTAGAATAGATCCTCTACAAATTTTATGTGTGCACCTGAATAGAGGAATTGGAACTGGCCTTCATCCGGAGAGTTCTCTTGATTTCAAATTCCCACACTTTGATAGATGCTCCATTTTATGCAGTCACACTAAGAGTCTCAAGCTATTAAGTTGCAAACATTTAGGGGTGCTATGATTTTACACTAACAGGCTTGTAACACATTGTCTTCAAAAAATCAAAATGACAGAGTTTTTCCACTAAAAAAACCATCCATTTACAATGAGCCCAACACTCTAATTTATAGAATTCTAAGAGGAGAGAGAGAGGGAGAAATGAAAATTCCATAATTTTACTTCCCACAACTTGCAAGAGGTAAAAAATGAAGTGAAATAATGGTATGTTTCTTGCAAAAGAATTCCAATACTATCCCAGAACTTACATTATTGAAAAATGTATGCCCATGCTTCATTAAATGTTCTCATAACCAAAAATAAAATCACTGTTATTAATCTGGCCATGTTTTCAGAAAAGATGACATCAAAAATTCATAAATTTCTACATTTATTTATTTTTGTGCGTTTATCTTGGAATCATGATTCCAACGAAACTAATTTTGTAAAAATTTGTTGAGAATTGCAGAAGTTATGGTTTTTTGAGTGTGAGCAGCTATTTTGGGTTTTCCCGGGTTTCTTGTATTTGACGAGACTGAGCATTTAACCTTTTGGAGATAGAGATGTTTATTTATTTTCACCCATCTACACTTATTACAAATAATAAATCGGAGCTCTAGGTCAGGAGTTGAGTTTTTCCTTTTGATTGTAGGTATTGTGGGTTTTCAGGTAACTCATGTCCCTGCGACACTTGGACCGTGCGGGCCTCTTTTCTCCATGTCACCCAATTCAGGATTTTCTATCCCCGTGTGTCTATCATTGACCAAGCTGGGTGGGCTATTGACTCCCACCATATTCACAAGACTTTGAGCGTGATGATTTCAGCTTTTCGGGTCCTGCACGTACTTTTTTCCCAACTGTCCTACAGACTGCAAGGGAAAAAAAATTTCCACCTTTGCTGCAATGAATTGGATTGTGTCCATTTTGGATTTTTTGGGCCCAACTATCCCATGGACCATCCGGGAAATTTTTATCTGCCTTAACCGCATTACACTTGGTTGCGGCCAAATCATATTTTTAGGCATTTTGGGTACTTTTGTCCCAACTATCCCAAAAACCGTGTGGGACAATTTTTTTGGCCTTTTTCCATAATGAACTGGCTTGCGGCCATTTCGGCTTTTTTTGGACCAAATGTCCCATGGACTGTGCAGGACATTTTTATCCGCCTTAACCACATTCGACTATCTCTTTAGAATTTCGGGCCCGAACATGGTATGATGAACCTTGGTACGATCCACATTGGTTACATATGTAACCCTCAAACCCGATTTGCACTAAAATAGGCCATTGGTTTCATTTTTACAAATTTTTGCAAATTTTTGCTAACTCCTTGGATTTTTCTTTGGATAGGGAAGTTAGAGAAAAGCCAAGGGACCCCTCAAAACCTAATTTTGGGCCTCGAACCAATTCTGCTTACTCAAGCCTAAAGAAATTATGCAAGTTATCAAAATTACCTCGGGGGTAACTTTTGGATACAATAGTATGTAATCAAGACTAGATAATTACCCAAAATGTGTGATTTTGTGTCTACAGATGTGTGCCAGAAAATAGGTCTATTTATTCAACACAACCTACTGTAAAACTATACAATGAAGAATACAAAAAAATTCTAAAAATAGAACATGAAGGGCTCCATATGGGAAAAAAAAATTTCATCCTATATAGAAACCATTTGTATCCACCTTAGAGATGGATTCAAAAAGATAGAAAACGACAAAAAATTGAAATCTATCCTATTATGATTAAATTATTTTTAGTTCTCTTTGTTGGGGTCATATCTCCTAATTCGTTGAATTGATTAGCTAAAAGCATTATCAATTTATAAGACAAAAGGGTCAATTTTGAAAACGACTTCATAAAATGATACTTTGGAAATTTATGTATAGTTAGCCCAAAATGTTTTGAAGAAACTCATAAATCTAAAATGCTAAAATCTTCCAAAAGTTGCTAAAAAGTATATTTTTTGAATTTCCAAAAATATCTTTTTAGAAATATTGTTCTAGATCACATGAAGATAAGAGTAAAGAGAAAAAATAAATTAATTTTAAATATTTTATATCTATATTTGTGCATGTATCTTATATTATGTTTTTGTGAAAATAAGAATGAAATTTGATGATTGAAATAACATGGATAATATGAATATAGATGAGTAACATGTTTTTACAAAATTTAATAGTATTTGGAGTACTTGAATCTACGAAGGACTTGTTCAATTTTTATTAGATAAATAATTTGCATTGTAATTCTCTTTTATCATATTATAAACTCTATGTAGTACATAATCTAGTTGTATGTCTTGATGATTGTACTATTATCATCTTATACTTCCTTAAGGTATCGAAAAAAAAAATTCATCTATTTGAAGGAATTTTTTTTTGCCCTACATGGATAGATTATTACTAATGTAAATAATATTATTCTATCTAAAATGGGTGTTTTAGAAAACTAGCTAGGTCTTCTAAAAAAATTCACCCATTATTAAGAAAAATTGGATTGTAGTTGTTTTAGTTCCCTTGTCAAGTATGATTATTCATTACTTGAATAGTGACCATATGCTTTATGTAAAAGTGAAGTTATAATGTGTTTATGCAAAAGGATGATTCCAAGGGGCATTGCATGGTTCCCAAGTATCCAACCTTGTGATTTATGCTCAAATTTTAAGCACGATTTTTGAAGGTGTCTCGTCAAAAATTTATAAATTCATTCATAAGTAGTGAGCCAATTAACTCAATGTTTCCTTCTCAATAATAAGTGTGAGTCTTGTGACGTGTTACAGTTTTTGTTTCCCTAATATACCTTTCCTAATTTTTTAGAGTTTCTTATGACCCCAAGTGCACAAGCCTTGCATGCTCATTGTTCACTATGGCATAACACACTTGAATTTTTCCATATAAACTAACTTTTAGTGCACTCAATGTGTTAGGATCCATAATAGGGTGACGAATAAAGTGTTCAAATGTTATACTTAGCAACACATTCCACCTACTTAACTATTAACTAACATTGTGAATCCTTTATATTATGTAATAAAAACATAATTAATTAACACCTATGTAGATAACTAGTAATTCTACATTGTGTGCAATATATAAATTAATATGTACTCATTCATTCTATAATAAATAATTTTACAATGTAGGACTCGTCACTAGTCTCTATCCTCCACTACAAATCTCTTAACATATGCCAACAATGATGAGTTACATATATTATGAGCTATCATTATCTAGGTTTTGTTTCATTTTTCTAAGTTTTCTATGTTTTAAAAATATCATGCAGTGTTGTGTGATCTAGTTGTAGGTTGTACTAGGTTAATTGTTTGTGTTTCCAAGTGTGCCCAAGGGTCCAAGCATTGAACATACAACTCTAATACCAACTGTAACACCCACATATTTCTCACACAAAACCCAAAATTTAGATAGGAAAATTTACAGAATAATTTTTTTTTTGCTTTTTTACATGGGTTAACCTCTAACTAGATTCAATTAATTCTTGATAATTAAATTTCTCTTAAACATAAGGTTTTCGTAATTTAAATTTACAATTAATTTGTATTATTTTACTTCTGTCATTTCGGGCTATAATCCCTTTTTAGGGTTCCCATTAATTCCTATTAATTAACTCTTATAAACCATAAGTTAAGATACCCCTGTTACAAAATTTATTTAATTCATCCCTATAGTTCTAATATCATTTTTGTACTTAATACTTTATGACTAAAGTCTAAACTTACCCTCCCATATAATTAATTTCAATAAATTTTAATCCCTATAATAAACATTGTCTAGATATCCATTTATAAAATTAGTTTAATTAATTCCTATGGTCAAGTGCTTTATAAAAGTCACTAACTAAAAGAATATAGGTCAATATTTAATCCTAACACCCCTTTAATGGGCCCACTCAACAAGTTACACATACATTTAGTTTAAAATATGTTCCCACCAAAAATCCACACCTAACATTTATAGGAATGATTCCCAACCATTAGATGGATTCATTTAGATCCCTTGGATCTCAGGTAGTCAATCTAACCCTAATCATCCTTATAAAATGCTCTTATTCATTTCTTTTACCATATTTCCTCATTTTCATTTTGCAGGTTTAGGAGGAGAAGACGAATGGAGGCCATGGAAAAATTTGCTCAAGCTTAAGGATGGATATACACATTTTGTTGTTTCTTATTTCATTTGCAACCCTTTACTATGGTTTGTTCACATTCTTATTTGTTATAGTGTATTTTATTTGAATTTTCCCTATTTGGGTATGGGCATTTTTACCCCTTTTTTAAAATTTGGTTTAAATGGTAATAGACAAACAAATAGTTTGGGTGTATATATATGTGTGTGTTTATGTGTGTGTGTGTGTGTGTGTGTGTGTGTGTGTGTGTGTGTGTGTGTGTGTGTGTGTGTGTGTGTGTGTGTGTATATAACATTGATTTAAGCTAATATGGGTCACCTGTAAATTTTTAAAAAATGTAGTGTTCAAAAAAATAAGGTCACAATTTAAAATGTACAGGCCGCATACAAAATGTGGGTTGGCCACATTTCTTAAAGTGGCATGGTTTAAAATTAGTTGGGGGAAGTTCGCTGACACCACCCCCAATCCCATAGATATATATGGGTTGGTGGGTAGGATCGGCGACCTCCCCCCCTCCCCAACATATATTAACTTATATAAAAGGAAAATCAGCACAACGACTTAATCAAAATTTTCAATAAACAAATTTTGTTTTTATTTATTGTTATATTGAATTACACACACACACACACACACACACACACACACACACACACACACACACACACACACACACACACACACACATTTATCATTGCACATTTTGTTTTAAAAATATTTAAGCATTCACTTGAGATCATTTATTTAGTGGGCTTACATATAGGCAAGATGGTTGTCAATTTTCTATCTATTCATTTATAGGTGAAATAGAGAAGCTAAAGGATTTTCTTATCCAATCCCAATACAACTAATGAAGAGAAAATATTCATTGTTTAAACACCAAATTTCTATTTCCATTTTCTTATAATTTAACATGAGATTGATATAAATTCTCAACATTTAAATATGTTTACTTTTATTATCAAAATTAAAATACACCTCTTTCGTTTTGACAACAAGAACGATATCTATTTCAATAAGTAAAATTAAGTATCACTTACATACTTTCTTGTAATTCCAACTCAACCATTCGACTAAAGGAAAACACAAGAAAGTATGAATTTATTTTCAGTTTGAGAGAAATACATTTCCCATTTGAATACAACTTTCAATTCCTTCTTTCCCAGCATTACCAAGTTACAACTATAACTAGATATCAATACAACATTTTCTCAAGAACTCAGTTCATTATTTACAAGATAATAGTCCCTTTTATTTTCAAAAAATATAAGAGAATAATTTACAAGCTCTCTACTTTCATTTCTACAATAAAGGGCTAAAATTACAAATTTGATAAATAGAATATCGAAGAACTTCTCTTCTAAAATGAAATTTTACAAGCCTTGCACTTTAAGTGGAAACAACATGGCAACAATATTACAAAGGTAGTATCTCTCTTCATTTTCTTCAAAGTGCAACTATGAAAAAACCTTCACTTGACCTCCACCATTATCTCTAAAGTTGAAACAAAACAAAAAAATAAGGGAGTAGGCAACACTCTCCACCTAACTAATAATCCAATGAGAAAGAGAATTCATCATCCTCATTGGCTTCCTAACCCCAAAAATGAAACAATAAGGGGTATAAAACAACCAAGGAAACTTTACATGGCTTCTAGAATCAACATTCAAGCAAAATTTCAACACAATAAACACAATACCAAATCACAACAAACATGCAAGTTTCTTAATCACAAAGGCTCAATACTCAAGCCAAGGAAGAGATAATAAATATGGGGATATACTTATACCTCCCAAAGGGTTTGGGATCCCATCTTAAAGCCTCCAAGAACTCAATCACATACAAAAAAGACTCTTATGCCTCCCTCAACAAATAAAACAACTCATATGTTTCCCTTAACTCGAATGTCTCCCTCAATAAAACATACAAGATAAACACAACTTTTACTTATCTACAAAGGTGGGACATCCCAACCCAACTCCCTCCCAAGATACACAATAATACTCTTATGCCTCCCTCCAAAATATGCCCATTTCCATTTTCTCCTACACAACCTAAAGGCCATTCTATTTCCCAAAATCACAAACATACAACAATCATCCATTCACAAACATTTGCTCAAAAAATATAGAAATAAGAATACATGTGTAAATTCCTTACCTTTCCATTGTAAGAGTATCGAATCCAAAAGCACAAGCTCCAAGCCTTTTCCAAGTCCCAAGAAATTAAAAGCCAAATCCAAAGATTTAAACAAGCACTCTAAAATCAAACTCCTTTAATAATGCAAGAGAGAAAATAATACATGTAACCCCAAAATCATCAAACCAACTCGAATAAATAGAAAAGAGAGGAGAGAGAGGTGATGTGGCTTCATGTAGGATGCCACATCATTCCTCCTCCACTCCACATCACATGGTTAAACCTCAAATTAAAATCTCAATAAATTGGTGGTTGAGGAAATGAAAAGCCTCTTACACATACAATCTCTTACCCACACCTCTAAAGGACACAATTAAAGACTCTTGTAAGAAAAGTGCAATTAATTGCTCTTTTTATCCTTTAAACACACAAAAAGGCCTAAAATGAGCCCCTCACATCATAATAATAGTGGGTGGGTGACTTTAAAAGGTGTGGGACAAGCTCAACTTTTCCCACAAGCCTCCAAAGTTGGCTTGAAAGTCAAAATCCGAATTTTGACATGCAAGGAAGAGTACACAACTCCTATAACCAATGAAATCATTTCAAATCCAAAGTAAATCAAGAACAAGCTTCCTAATTTATTAATCCTTTTGTTACTTCCCTAATTACTATAATTAACAAGATTCACTAACCTAGATAAGATAATATTAACAACAATAATAAAGTGAGTCACATTACTAAAATAAATCACATTCTCACAAAATAATAATTAAAATAAAAAGGAAAACAACACATTTACGGAAGGTCACATTTGAGGCCACCCCCCAACAGGAACATCTTAATAATCTAATAAATTTCAACATGCAATTACATAAGTTTCCAAGGTGACCTATTGCCAATACCCCAAATTCCTTCACTGTTGGTATCCTATCCCCTTTTGTTTGGTGTATTACAAATTTCTACAAAAATCAAGACAATACCTTTCTAGCCTCTTGGCCATATAACGACATCAATACAATAAAACACGCATATAAAAATCAATTCAAATCATCAAATATTATAAATAAACCATCACTAAAATTAGGTAATTCACCAATTGTTCACAATTTCAACCATTTTGATTCTATCAATTCATCAATTAGCAATAAGATCACAAGTCTAACTAAATCATCTAACAAAATCTATATACCAAAATCTAATGAGTCAGTATATATATAACGTACAGTAATTTTAGATCATCATCAAATATTGATATGTCAATCTAAGCATATAATCCATCATATAAGCCACATCATGTCAAAATTCTAAAACATCCATACAGTCTATCAAATAGGCTAATCAAATATAGTAATGTCCATCTATCAATGTCTAAAGATCAAATATGATAACAATATCTATGGCTCCAATCCAAAGTAAGAAAAATCATAGTAATATCAATTTGAAATAGGATTGGGCACTACAAAATGCATACCATTTACTTCATGAAGGTTAAGTTCATTTGGATTTAAAGGCATGTCTTACAATTTAGATGATCGAATCAATCACTTTTTGGATAGTTATTTTGGCTCATACATAAACTAAAATTATACGGTAGTACCTTATTATCATTTAATCATATACATGAAGTTAGTATTTAATCTTTGTTGTACTCTCCCTCTCAATCTAATTGCATCCAAGTTTGCAAAACTATAACTTCTTAAGAAATAACTTAATCCTCACAATTAGACTTCTCATACTACACCTAAGAAAAGTCTTTAAAGGACCATCTCTATAACTTAAGAATCCTTGATTGAAGCAACAACTATGTGGTGTGACCTTACCATATATGGAGTAAGTAGAACTAACACTTCCTTGGTATCCTAGTAGATAACTAATTCCTATGAAGTTAGACATATGATTATTTTCATCATCAAATGAACTCTTTGTGGATTCTAGATGACACAAATGGAGTTAGTGAACTAGTTTAATTATGTATTAAACTCATGTTAATGATATCTTTAGTTCTATAATGCACGACAAAAAAATCAAAACCAAAATAATAATAATAATAATAATAATAATAATGCATTAGGTGGGAAAGTGGACATGGGGGTAGAAAAGTGGTAGGGTGTCAGCATCGTGAGATATTTTCAAACCTGTCATTATCCTCGATAGTAAAACATGCACTTTTTGAGAATCGAAAAACACAACCATGTGAAACCCATCTGCCAACATTTAAAAAAAATAGTAGTAGTTATTGTGTTCTTTATGACATTGAAAGTGTTTTTTCTTGCTACTTTGCATATACCTTTGAAAGATTTTGTCTCTTTCAGTCTACCTTACGTCTCCTTGCAAGTAGCATCTTCCCATCCTGTGTCAAAAATTGAGCTCTGAAGTAGGGTATGGACATCCATCAAAGCATAAAAGATAGAGGATCTGTAAAATGTTATAGTTTGAAGTGCTCTAGTAGGTATGTATGCAAACGAGGAAGCAAGCACTTGGCATGTGCACTTTTTGACTAAGTGCTTAAAAATGTGGTTCAGTGGACTTCAACTACTATAGGATATACAAAAAATGGGTTTTTTGAAAATTCATAGAAAATTTCAAGAAAATTATATTGGTAGGTGTATACCTAGAGTCCTTTCCCTTAGCCTGTGTTTCCCAGCCATTTTTCCAATCAAATAGTGTTTCATGAAATCACTTCACCAAATCTCACAAGAAAATTCTGATTACAAGTGTTATATGTTCTCTCTGTAACATCTCTATGCATACCATTTGCATATTCACCTAAATACCTATAGTAATAATAAAAAAACTAGTAGTTATTATTTGCAATGAAGGGTTATGTATTTGTTTTTTGTCTAGGAATTTGGTTTATTATGATTATATGTCTTAAGCTCTTACTACCCCCTCCCTTGCCATTATTCAACTTGCTACTTAATTTTCTACTTGGGTGGGCTTCAGATCTAAAGCTAAATTCCTTATTTGGTGTTTCACCCATTCATTACTCAGTGGCTTGTAATATTAGATGAACCCGTGTTGTTGATGTTTGGCATTGGAGAGTTTCTTTTTCATGGCTCCTCCTATGGATTTTCCAACTTGGCGGTATGGTTTATTTTCTAGCTCATTTTTGGGCTCAAAACAGTTTCGTTGCATTGACTAGCCATATTGGGATCTAGCTCGATGTTATGTTCATTTTGAGCTCATTTTTTAGCTTAGTTACCATATTTATTATGCAATCTCAGTCCCTTGCTACCCGAGATAATTTTGACGATTCATAATCTTTATAAAAAAGGTATGCAGAGAAGTTGTGAAATAAGATGGATAAGCTTTCTGAATGCCTACACACCATTTGGCAAAATTCCTGGTAGAGGGATGAGGCCTATTGGAGTGCGAGTGAAACCGCGTGGATTACCTCATACACCATGGATGCAAATATCTCCTAGGTATGGTTCATCTCTCCTTATCTTTCATAATTCTCGTACTTTAGTTTTTCATTTGCAATGAAATATAATTTTTAAAAACCTTAGGATTATCATACATTTAATTTTTTTATATTAACTTGTTTGCAAAACAATAAAATGTCATATCATAACTCATGCAATCAAAATAACTCTTTTTGTAGTCAACCATGAACTTAAACCTTCATTTTGAGGTGATTTAGAAACTTCCTTACAAAACTAGAATGTTGCAGTATCCCTATTTATTGATAGGCTAAATTTGAGTTCCCTATAAATATGTTGACCGCTCCCTTATTAAAACAGATAAATCACAGTTTTTGGAGACTTGCAAAATAACCTTCGAAACTTTGGAAAGAAGATTTTACATTTCTTACGTGTATCTTGTTATGTGAGGAGTCACTTCAATTCCTGAATCGACTTCAAATGATCATACATGATCTTTTTTATGCCCTTCTAGGAGCTCTATTACCTCGTTTTACACTTTTAGGAAGTTGTTAAAATTGAAAAGTTAGGTATCATATCAGCTTGTCGTTTGGACCCTAAACATCAAAATGTTTATCCTCCTTCACAAACCTATAGTATTTTTACTAGAAATTTTTTTGTAACCTTCAATTTTGGGAAAAAAAAAATCTTCTTGATAGATTGGAAAAGACATTTTGTAGGCCTCCAATCAATGTTTGACTAGGTCAAGCTGACTCCACTATAACCGGTGGCTCCATAAAACCAGTCGCCATTTGAAACTAGTTTTCTAGTTCTCAGTCCCATCAAATTTGGTGAATTCTCCATATATAGGGGAACTTGTAGGAAATTTCTCATTGTGATTTCATCCATCAAACATCAGTGTCGAGATGAGGTTTCTTAGCCCTTGAGCTAAAATTGGTTATTGTTGCAACTAGCTCAATTAAGACCGGTAGCCCCAGAAGACTTGCCACAAATCGTAGACTATTCGCTAGTTCTGAATTCTATCAGTTCCTGTGAATTCTCGTGGTATAGGAGAACATGTATAAATTTACCTATGGTGTGTTTTCTCATCGAAAGACAACGATTGAAATTGATTTCTTAGCCTCTATGCATAAATTGAACATTTTTGCAACTAGCAAGAAAACGTAAAAAGAAAGTTGTAGGATCCCGTGTTAGGTTTCCAAACCATCATGGAAACTTGTTGACACTTATAAATAACTGCTTGAAACTCTATTGTGTGACTTGTTGTTTGTGAAATTAAACTTTTGGAAAAAATAATGTTTCTCTCTCTTTCCTTATTTCTTTCTCTCTCCTTGGTTAAGGAATGAAGTGAACGGAAATGAAATAAATGTGTCTCTAACCTTCTCCTTTTGAATGTAAATTATTAATTTTTATATTTAAATGGGAAACTCAAATTTTTAATTATGCTAGATTTGGGTGGATGCCATGCCGACGATTTATCATTGATTTCATGCTAACATGTTTTTGTAGGATACAAGTAAGATGGCGGAACGACGTGGGTGTGATTCATTGTATATTGTTATAATTTATGAATGTTAATAGAATATTTTTTTTATGTATTGTTATGTTATAGTAAAATCATTTATTGAAATTTGGCAATATGAATGAGATGCTAGTTTTAGGGGTGTTTTGAGAAATGTGCATTTAACTATAGGTGTTTTTTTAATTCATATTTACACAAAAAAAACGGATTGGGTATATATGTTAAATGAAACTGTAGAGGATATTTCAACATTTTTTGAAGTATGAAAAGGTTTATAATTCAATCTCTATGATATTTTGATGTTAGGGTTTAAGAGTAATGTTCATCTACACATGGGTGTTATCTTGATCCTCAAATTTTGTATTGTAAAAGTTGGATATGTATGTTAAATGAATTTGAATTTAAAATAATGTAGTGCATTTCCAATGTTCAATAGATGATTAATTAATTAGTGTGTTGTATTCTTACCTTGTAAATGTAATAAAGAGATGTAAACGAAAAACTCACCCTAATATGAGAATCGTGTATAACCACCCTTTATGTGTGAATTCTTTTAGTATAGGATACTAAAACCTTAGGATAAACTTCAATCTCTACTCTCGATGTCACCTTCTAGATTAAATAAATGAGATCCCTAGTTTGAATTATCGTCATAATCGGTATGTTTAGAGACATCATCGTAAACCCAATGGTTAGGAACAACATGGTCAAACTATTTTTGGTGTAAGCAGAACTAAGAATTCCTTAGGATCCTAGTGGACTACCAAGTCTTATGAAGTTATATTTAGAAATTAAGTTCATCATCGAATGAATCCTTTGTGGGATCTAAACGACACAAATGGAGCTAGTGAAATAGTTGTGCTATGACTTAAACTCTTGTTAATGATCTTTTTAGTTCCTCGTAGATAAATGTGTTACCTTGGTTACTAACAACATAACACCTTGGTATTTCATGAAGGTTGTTTAGCATAAATATGTACTCTCACCATAAACTCATATATAGTTGGGGTGTAGATCCTTATGTGCAATTAGAATTAAACCAAGCCTTGACTAATTAAGGAGTTAACTTGTGGGTATAAAATGGCAAGTAACTCCTTACAAATGAAATTGATTTGAAATATGTTGACTTTAGAGAACCCAAGAAACTAGAAACTTGGTCCTGTAATCCCTTGTTATGCCTCTTTTATAACATTAAGAATAAAATAAAATTTCACTTGCGAAATCGTGAAATGCAAAAACATGGGATCTTACCTTGAACATAAATCACTTATGGTTCATGTTAGTTTATAATGCTTCCAATCATGTACTTCTTCAATATGTTAGAAAAGTACTTCTGTAACTCTTTTATTATAAAGTGATGTCAATAATGATACCATAGTGCAATGTAAGAGTTAAAATAAATTTGACTTTAGGAATAATGTCACTTTTGGAGTCCTTATAACCTCAATTAGAAAACAATATATTTTATTATATATATATTATATATAAAGAATATATATTGCCTTGGTGAGATCAATATATATATATATAGGAAACAATATATATATATATATATATATATATATAATTTTTTGATGTGGAAATGTTGAATGGATTCAAAAATTTATTAATCTATATTAACTATGGTAGGGAAATAAATATACCATGATCGAAGAATGTTTTGGGGAGAAAGGTATCTTGAATCTAAATATCCCTCAAATCCTAAGATTTCTTTCTTTATATCATGTCAAATTCATTTATGCAGTAAGGGAAAAATTTAAAGATCATATAAACATTTGAGAAACATAAGAACGAGGTAATTATGAACTTTGTATGCAATTTGAAATATGAAAATTAATTATGTAAGTTAAGGAGATTGTTGTAAGGGATAAAGAACCAATTTAAATGGATGAACTATAAGTTGAATGTGAAAAGAATTTAAGAATTTGTAGGTGGAAAAAAGGAGAAAATTATTCTTGCATAATAATGTTCTTGGAATGTTTATTGTAACTATTGGGGTTAGCACACCAGTTCTAGAAATAATATATCAGATCTAATCATACATGTAAATAAAAATGGATATTCTACTAGAAAAATACACAAATCAAGAGATATAAAAAAAAAAAACTAATGTGGTTCACCCAGTGTTAGCTACGTCCATTAAGAATTAAGTCAATCTATTATCCAAAGCTTTGAGAAGATATATAATTGAAGATCTACAATCTTCCACACCTCTCAGATGTATAATACTTTCTTTCACTCAAGCTTTTCCTTCTTCACCAAGAATTATCTCTCTCATAATTATTCTCACAATAATCATCACATTTTGCAAGTTCTTCTTAATTCTTTCTTCTAAACCCTGGCTTTCATGCTTATATAGGCATATCCAAACTTAGGGAACTTAGCCATGCAATTACAATCAATAGATCTTATTTAACACTAAAATTATATCTAATTCCTGAGATTTAATTAAAACATCTACACATAGGTAACTGAGGTTGGTTAGCCCTAACCGATGTCGGTTCCTCCTTGCCTGACTAATACCGGTCCCTCCATAACCGATGTCAGTTACTGTGTTTTCCAAAAAGTTTCATACAACATGCTAATCCGAATTAATTGAGCTACAGAACTCAACAATCTCCCACTTGGAGATTATTTACTCCACCATACATGTACAATGTCATTCTTGGATTATTCCTTAGCTTTGTTTCTTCCTCTTCAAGTATAAAACTCGAAGACCAACAGAAGTGGAGGGTAACTCCAACTTCTCCTTTACGAACGGCTTCGTTAGAATATCCATAGGGTTCTCACTTGTATGAATATTTTCTAGATTCAACTACCCATCCTCCAATACCTACCGTATGAAGTGATAGCTCAATTGAATGTGTTTCATTCTTGAATGAAATGCTGAGTTCTTTTCTAAATGAATTACACTTTGACTTTGACTGAACAATAGGCAATCATGTTTCTCCTTTCCCAACTCTTTCATGAACCTACTCATCCATATCATTTCCTTTCTAGCCTCTGTAGCTACAACATACTCTGCCTCTATAGTAGAAAAAGCCACAACCATCTACAATCTTGAAATATAGTTAACTGTCTTCCAACCTACTATGAAAATATATCACGCAGTGCTCCTCCTACCATCTAGATCTCTAGTGATATCTAAATCAACATAGCCATATAATTAAATATCCAAACCTCCATAGCATAACTGCATGCTAGATGTTTGTTTAAAATACCCAAGTATCCATTGGACTACTTTCCAATTTTCTTTACCTGTATTATCCATATATCTACTCACAACTCCCACTTCCTGTGAAATGTCTGGTCTGGTATAAACCATTACATACATGAGACTCCTAACTGTTGAAGCATATGGAACTCGTGTCATGTATTTGACCTCCTCATGTGATGAAGGACACTGATCTTTTCTTAATTTGAAGTGTCCAGCCATAGGTTTACTAACAAGTTTTGCATTCTGCATCTTGAACCTTTCTAACACCCTGTAGATATAATCCTCCTGAGATAAATATAATTTCTTGTTCTTCTTGTCTCTGTGTATTTGCATGCCAAGGATTCTTTTTACAGCTCCTAAATCCTTCATTGCAAATGTGTGAGCTAGCTTTCTCTTAATTTCACTAATGTCTTGCATACTAGATCCTGCAATAAGCATATCATCCACATATAGTAACAAAATAATATAGCTCTCATTTTCAAGCTTTTTGAAATAAACACAATGGTCATATTCACATCTCAAGTAACCATGCTCATGCATAAAACTATCAAACCTCATGTACCATTGCCTTGGAGCTTTCTTGAGCCCATATAGGCTCTTTTTCAACATGCACACTAACTTCTCATTGCCCTTGACTTCATACCCAAGTGGTTGTTGCATATAAATCTCTTCATCCAAATCACCATGAGGGAAAGTCATCTTCACATCTAGTTTCTCTAAATGCAAATCATCTACTGCAACTAAACTCAATATTGTATGAATTGAAATCATCTTTAAAACAGGAGAAAATATTTGACCAAAGTCAATACATGCTTTCTGTGTAAATTCCTTTACTACAAGCCTTGCCTTGTACCTTTTATGTCCACCCTCTTCTTCCTTGATCTTGTAAACCCACTTGTTCTGCAACTTCCTCTTACCTGCTGGAAAATTAGCCACATCCCTATGGGAAGCATGTAAAATTTATAGGATAAATAGTAAACAAAATTCCCCTAAACTGAAGGAGGAAGATATGGATGAAGATGAGAGAATAATGGAATACCACAATGAAGAGAGAATAAAGGGATATCACCTAAAAATATAAAATATGCTACGTATGCTAATATTCCCCACCTTATTACATTATTCTTACAAATGTGACCCCTGAAAAGTTCAAATTTCACTTTTCCAAGAGATTTTGTGAGAATGTCGGCAACTTGTGCTTCTGTAGGATAGTACTGGAGCTAAATGTGATGGTTCAAGATGTGCTCTCAAATGAAATGACAATCAATCTCAATACATGCTTTGTTCATTAATGAAAAATAAGATTCTACATGAGCTTCAACACACTTTGATTATCGTAATAGAGAACAGGTGACTATTTTTCAGGAATTCCCATGTCATCCAAAATACAACGTAACCATATCGCTTCGCACATAGCTCCTCGTGCGGCACGATATCCTGCCTCTATGGATGAGATAGAAACAACATTTGGCTTCTTGCTTATCCATGAGATGGGTCTAGATCTGAGATGAAATATGTATCCTATCGTCGACTTCCTATCATCAACAAATCCAGAGTGGTCCGAGTCGACGTATCCCTGTAAGAAGAATTGATAATTCTTCTTATATGCCAGACCATAATCAAATGTTCCTTAGACATATCTCAATACATGATTTTTTGTTGTTTAGTAACATTGCTTTAGCTCTTGAATGAACTAGGAAAGATAGCTGACGACAAAGCATAGATCTGGTCTGGTATATGTCAAGTAGATGAGCCCTCCAATAAGTTTCCTGTAGAGTGTAGCATCTACTTGAGGTGAGTCCTAGAATCTTGAAAGTTGCAAGCCTTTTTCCATAGGAGTGGATATAGGTTTACAATCAGACATTTTGTACTTTTCCAGGAGTGTCTTGGCATACTTTATCTGGGAGACAAAAATGTGATGCTCCTTTTGCCATATTTCCAAGCCAAGAAAGTAATGTAGTAGCCCCAAATATTTCATGTCGAAGGTTCTTTTGAGATCATTCTTCACAATATCAACCTGATCTTCTAAACTGCCAGTGATCACAAGATCATCTACATATACAACAAGAATGACAATTTCCTTGCCTACCTTCTTTATATACAAATTTGAATATGAGGGGCTACGAGAGAACCCATGCTGCAAAAGGTGATCATCGATCTTGATATACCATGCCCTTGGAGCTTGTTTCAGTCCATACAGTGATTTGATGAGATGACATACATTCTTAGGATGCTCTTCATCAAAAAATCCTTCAGGTTGGGTCATGTACACTTCTTCTTTCAGATCACCATTTAGGAAAGCACTCTTGATGTCCATCTATTGAAGTCTCCATCCTTTTTGTGCTGCCAGTGCGCAAACAACTTTGATGGTCTTGATCTTCGCAGTGGGTGTAAAGGTTTCTTCATAGTCGATGCCCTCTTTCTGAGCATATCCTTTTGCTACAAGATGTGCTTTATGTTTGTCGATGGATCCATCTGCCTTATATTTTGTCTTGAAAACCCATTTACAGCCTATGGGTTTCTTTCTTGTAGGTAGATCGACAAGTTCCCATGTCTAATTTTTCATAGGTGATTCATATTTTGTATCCATGGCTTCCTTCCAGTGAGGTTGACTGAGTGCTTCATGAACATTATCTGGCTCAGAGCTATTAATCAGTGAACTCATGAGTGAAAATTTTACCTCATTTCTTGTTTGACTCCTTGTTTTGAATCCGGATGATGTGTCTAGGAGTTATTGCAAATGTGAGTCCTTGATGGTGCTTTGTACCCACTTTGAATGAGAACTTAGCTACTTTTGAGAAGAACTATGTCATTTCCGTGTGGATTGATGTGGAGTCACATTCTCCAATTCTCCAGGGTCAACAAATAGATCTCCTAGAAGCATTTCTTTTCTCTGAGTAGTCTCCTCTAGCTGTTCATCTGATTCAGAGACTAGTCAGTGAGAGGTGGTTGGTAATGGTTCTTCTGATGTCACTACAGAGTCAAAGTATGACTCATCACAAACCATGTCCCAACTCTTGTATATTTTCTTTGTCTCAGGATCCATGAGAGGATATGCCTTTGAGGTAGTGATGTAGCCAAGTAGGATACATGGGAGTGTCTTTGGCTCTACCTTATTTCTCTTTTGAGTTGGGACATGTATGTATGTTGTGTAACCAAATAATCAAAAATTAGAAATTGATGGCTTTCTACCACTCCATACCTCTTCTGGTGTTTTATTTTGTATAATCTTTGTCGGTGCCATGTTGTGAAGATATATAGTTGTATGTATTGCTTTAGTCCAATAACGTTCTTTTAGCTTTGTTGTTGTTAGCATGCAGCGAGCCATCTCCATCATTGTGTGATTACATCACTCAATAATGTCATTTTGATGAGATGTGTAGGGAGCAGTTAGGTTCTGCTTAACACCTTGTTGGTTCAGGAATGCCAAGAACTTGTTTGATGTGAATCCCCCCCTGATCTGAGCAAATTAGAAGAAGAGGTTGGCCGGTCTCTTTCACAACACGATGATAGAAGTTTTGGAAATGTTGAAGAGCCTCACTTTTCTTCTTCAGGAAAAACACCCACATCTTATGGGAGTGATCATCCATGAATAGTTGAAAGTACTTATATCCTGAAAATGAAGCAGAAAGAGGGGCATTCAGATCGGTATGAACTACCTCCAAATGCTTCTTGGCATGGAAGGTGCTTGCCTGAAACGGATCCCTATGTTATTTTCCAACAAAATAGCTAGGGAAAAGAGGAAAGGAACTGGACAATTTGGATAGTCCATGAACCATTTCTTTTGAACTCATCTGATGCAATAAACTAGCCAACAAGTGTCCATATCTAAAATGCCAGAGTGCAGTAGATTGTACTGTTGGTGCAGATAAAGCTATTGCAGAAGATGAAACAGTATCTAAAGAAAATAACTTATCTTTCATAAATGCTCTAGTAATAATCTTACCTTGTCACGAGATCAAACATGATTTGATGCCATTTTGGACAAGAAATTCTACCTTTAGGTGATGATTCAATAGCTGAGTCACTGACAGGAGGTTGCTAGTCAATCCAGGAACATATAGTACCTTTGTAAGCATACATTTTCGTGGTCCCGAAGGAATGGTGACTCTTCCTATTCCTTCTACAACGTACCCTTTTTCACCGGCTATCCAAACCCAATCACCAGTGGGTTGCTCATCTAGTGAATCAAACAACACTTTGCCACCTGACATGTGCTTACTTACACCAGATTCTATCAGCCAGACTCTCTTCGTGGGATGTGAATTCTAAGAGACAAGTACAAGATTCTTACCAGAATGTGCTCCTTCTGATGTCTCTTCATCAGACTCATTATCTTGTTGGGATATGAGATGCCCCTTGTGCTTTCTCCAGTGGGGACGTCATTTGGACTTTTGAAAATCTTCTCACCCTGATGTGCTTGTTTGACTTGAAGACCCTTGTTTCAAGCTATTGTACCAGCAGTGATATGTGTCATGAGTGTTGGTTCTGCAAATGTGACACCACCTCTTTGAATTTTGATCTTTCTGTTGTTGTTTTGGTTGTGCTTGATTTGTCTTCTCTAGGGGACCCTTTTGATTCTTCTTGCCACGGTATGGATTTGAGAACAAGGCTTTATCCTGAGACTCCTCTTCGGATGAGATGATGGCCTCTTCTTGTTGCAGCAAATTCACAATTTCTTTGAATGCCAGTATTTATTTAGATGCATTCAGTGTCATAACAAACACTCAAAATTGAGAAGGGAATGCTCTCAAGGTCATTGGTACGAGAATTTTTTCATCCACTATTTCACTAATCGGTAATAACTTTGATTGCAGCTCAGCCACACGACGTAAGAACTCCTCAACTTTCTCATCTAAACCCATAGAGAGGGTGTGCAACTTTGACTGAAGATGGAGGATCTTAGTCTAATTTTTGGCTTCATAAATTGTTTCCATCTTGTCCTAGGCCTCCTTTGGTTTCTCTGCATTCTGAACATGTGTTTGCACATCATCACTGATACTGAGCATTATCAGCATCAAAGCTTTGGCACTAGCCATTTCATACTTTATTAATTCATCAGGGGATGTGGGAGGGGTCACAAATCCAGTCACAATGCCCCATAATCCTTCAAACTGAAGGATTGTCCTCATTTTTTTCTAGACCGCAAAATTGGGCCCTTTGAGAAACTGAGCATTGGAGAGAAGAAACTTCGGAGTAGACATTGTAATAATAAAACAAAAATTATTTATTTATTCAAGAGATATTACAATTTTTGACTATGATGTGAAGTATGAGCTTGTAGATGCTCTCGATACTCACATGCTGAGAGACGAAAATGCTTGGTGGGGTGTTCTTCTTAATCTTCACTGTCAGCATCGTACCCAGCTTCTAACTCTTCCTGAACTTGCTTTTCTTGGTAGCTGATGTCGAAAAGGAAATATTCAAGAATTCCTTGTCGAACTAGCTTGTCAAAGACAAGATTTATGGTGTTCTGAAGCTCGTTCACCAAAGAAAATTAGAACCTGGAGCTCTCAGGAGCTTCTTCACGGTGCTCTCTAACTGGCGAGTCGACGTTGCGGCTTTCAACAGTGGCGACCGTGTTATTTATGCTCTCAATCGAGTTTTCTATACTCAAAATTTGGCGTAGTGTTGTAGAAACCACACGTTTTATTTTCTAATCAACCTGTAGGTGGCCAGGAGTTAATGATTGTAGTAATTTTCCACACAGTAATGTTTCACGCCTCAGCAAGGAGGTAGAAGACAATAAAAATAACAAATAAAATACTGAGGTTGCAATTTCCTACACACCAATAGCTTCAGGCCTCCATGTTTTTATTTATTTAACAGCAACTTTGATGCAGAATGGGAAGAGAATACCATTTTTGTCTTAATAATGGTTCCATGTAGAAGAATCTTTGAAATTTTCTACAACAAATAAGACATAAAAAATAAAACACATGGATTCTTCTACGCAGCACCACGCACCAACAGCTTTCGGTATTTTCTACACAGGTTGAAGGATTCACTTACCACACATTCTCTCTGCAAGGAAACATATCTTCCTCACGTTCAACTCCTTTCATGCAGCAAGCAAGATTTTTTCCCTATTGGTGCACGTAGCAGGAGATATTGACTCTCCACATAGGCAAGTATGGTCATGTTTTTAGCTATGACTTCTTTCACTCTTGAAGATCTTTGTGTTGTAGACAATTGCTAGCCTCCACATAATAGCTAAAGAACTCAAAACATTAGCAGGAATTATATAACTCCACATAGGTGAACAATTTTACCACGCATAAGACTTAATCTTCTCTTTCCATGCAGGTTGTAAACTCCACGCAACAGACAAAAAACTTCTCATTTCCAAGCAGGTTTTAAAATGACCAGGTGCGTTGATATTGTCTCCAGGCAGAGGTTTTTACCATTCATCTCATTCCCACACCATTGTTCTTCCAAGTACACAGGCCAGAGATTTGATGCTCTGATACCAACATGTGGGAAGTGAATAGATTAGAAGAACGTGGAGTAAATAACTCTCAACACATCTTATTTTACTATGGAGAAGCACGTCTAATTTATAGGAGAAATAGTAAACAACATTCCCCTAAAATGACGGAGGAATATATGGATGAAGATGAGAGAATAATGGAATACAACACTGAAGAGAGAATAAAGGGATATCACCTAAAAATATAAAATATACTACGTATGCTAACAATCCCAAGTTTGGTTCTATTCCAATGAGTCCATCTCCTCATCCATGTCATTCTCCCACTAGACGTGGGTCTCATCCTACATTGCTTCTTAAAAAATTTCTTGTTCACCATTATCAGTCAATAATAAATAAAATAGAGAAGATGTAAATATTTTTGGATGTTTACTTACCGTTTGTGACCTTCTCATAGGATTTTGGGGTACTAGAGGCTCATTCTGAACCTCCTAGACATTTGTATCTAAATCTGTTAGTGACCGACGCTGGTCACCTGTAACTGATGCCAATTTGTATCTTCTATAACTGATATCATTTTTGCCGACCAATGTTGGTCAGTAGTCAACCAACAACGATTAATTGTGTAACCCTATCGGTATTACTTTTAAATCTGAGAGTTCATTTTCATTCACAAAATTCCCAACCAGTTCTACCTTGGGTACCAAAATTTGATCCCTGTATATTATCTTTTTATTCCATTCAATGTCACGAGTCCTAATAATTTTAGAATTCTCTAAATCTGAAAAACGAAATCTGAAATCACCAGATCGATAACCAATGAAAGTGCATCTCTTGGATTTTGCATCCAACTTTTTCCTTCTTTCCTTATCAATATGCACAAAATATTTTGAACCAAAAAATTTAAGAAAGGAAGGATCTACCTCTTTTCTGATCCAATCTTCCTCTGGTATTCCTAAATCTAGTGAACTTGAAGGCCCACAGTTAATCAAATAAACTATTGTATCAAAAGCTTCTGCCCAAAATAGTAAAGGCAATCTAGAATGTATCCTCATACTTATAGCACGTTCCATGATTGTCTTGTTCATTCTCTCTACAACACCATTCTCTTGTGGTGTTATTGGAACCGTTCTTTCTTTACGTATCCCATTAAATTAACAATAATCATTGAAAGCCTTGCTACAGTATTCACCACCATTTTCATATCTGAGGCACTTTAACTTTGAATTTGATTCATTCTTAACAAGGGCTTACCATGTTTTAAAAGTATCAAAAACATCATATTTACATTTAATATAATAAACCCATACCTTTTTTGTAGCATTGTAATTGGAATTAACATAATAATGGGATCCTACATGAGAGGCTACTTGATCTGGTCCCCACACATCTGAGTGTACAAGCTCCAATTTTTGTTCCTTTAGAGTTTCCCCAAATTTGAGAAATCTCACTCTCTTTTTCTTTCCAAAGACAAAATGCTCACAGAAATCAAGATCTAAATATTTCAAATATGATAACATACCCTTAGCCTTTAATATTAGCATTCATTTTTGAGTCATATGGCCCAATCGATTATGCCACATGCATGCATCTGAATCTAAAATAGATAATGTAGAAAAGGAATCAATAACATAGGTAGATAAATATAACGTTCCTACCTTATTACCTCTTGCCACAACAAAATCTCCCTCAGTGACTTTCGAAAACTCTATTATGAATGTAATCATGCAACTAGATTCACCCAGTTATCCTGCAGAAATAAGATTCCTCTTGAGACTTGGCACATGCCTCACATCTTTCAATACCCATGTATTTCCATTCTATAATTTTAGATGAACTTCCTCTTTACCAGTAATACTGCAAGGTTCATCATCACCCAAAAAAACATGTCCAAAATTTCCCTGGAAAAAATTTCTAAAATAACCCTTGTTAGTGGTTGCATGGAAAGAATATCCTAAATCTAAGACCAATGATTTAACTCTATTATCTAAGGAAATAATAAGATCATCTTGCATTACCTCTACTACAACAAAATTTTCTTCTTTACCTTTGTCTGGTTGTTGGTTATCTTTAGTCTTTGACCAAAAATATTTCTATGCATGTCCTTTCTTTTCACATTTCCAACAAGTAATTCCCTTACCTTTGGATTTAGATATGTTATCCGTTGACTTTGATTTCCCATTACTCTTACTCTTGGATCCCTCTTTCTGCCTCCCCCTTTTTTCTACATTTAAAGCATTCCAAGAAGAATACTGTGTACTTTTCTTGTGAATTTCTCCATTCAAGATTATATTAACCATATCATCAAACTTCAAAATATTATCAACAGATGTTATATTGCTAATAACCATTGCCAAATTATCCCAACTATTAGGTAAAGAACATAAGAATAAAATTTCATTCTCTTCATCATCAAATGGAATATCAACATATTTTAACTGATTTCCAATAGATAGGAAAACATTCAAATGAGAAGATGTAAATCCACCTCCATGCATCTTAGAACTAAATAGTTTCTTCATCAAATAAAATTTATTTGAAGAACTAAGTTTTTTATTTAAATTAGTAAGAAAATTCATTAACCCTACTGTAGAATTCACTTCAATAATATTGGAAGCCATGGATGCTACCAGGCTCAATATTATAGATCCCAAATATTTTCTGTCAAGAATCTTCCATTCTTCATTAGTCATCTTCGTAGGTCTAGAATTCTCATCCAATGGTAAATACAAATCTCTTTGATATAGATAATCCTCAATCTGCATCTTCCATAATTGATAATTTCGGCTATCAAACTTCTCTACCTTGTATTTGTTTTCTTCTACCATTGTTATAGCTTCCACTCAATCAGAAAACCCTATGTGAGTAAATATTTCAACACATAAAACCCTCAAACAAAGCTTTGATACCAATTATTGGGGTTAGCACACTGGTTGTACAAATAATATATCACATCTAAGCATACATTCAAATAAAAGTGGATATTCTACCAGAAGAAACCCACAAAGAAAGAGATAGAAATCAACATCATTTTTAACATGGTTCACCCAGTGTGGGCTATGTCCACCAAGAAATAAGCCAATCTATTATCCAAAGCTTTGAGAAGATATACAATTGAAGATCTACAAGCTTCCACACCTCTTAGATGTACTGTACTTTCTTCAATCAAGTTTTTTCTTCTTCACCTAGAATTCTCTCTCTCACAATTATTCTCACAATAATCATCAACGTTTGTAAGTTATTCTTAATTCTTTCTTCTAAACCCTATCTTTCATTCTTATATAGGCATATACAAACTTAGGGAACTTATCCATGCAATTACAATCAATAAATAAGCTTTAACACTAAAAATAGATATAATTCTCGAGAGTTAATTAAAACATTCACACATAGGTAATCAACGCCAATTAGCGCTAACCGATGTCGGTTTCTCCTTGCCAGACCGATACTAGTCATTGGTGACCAATGTTAGTCCCTCCATAACTGATGTCACTTACAATGTTTTTCAGCAAGTTTCATATTGCATGCTATTCTGAAGTAATTGAGCTCCACAACTCAATAGTAACTAAGATCTAATCATGGAAATGATGTGTTATGGGTTTGCTAATCATTTGGTCCTTGTTTTTGGTTGGTTCATTGCTAGCATTCATTCTTTGGGGAAAGTGTGGCATCCACATGTTTATAGTATTGTCAGGTGTCTATGTGATTCGATGACTTATGTAAGTATCTTATGCGTTGTTACATTTCTCTACTTGGAGCCCTTGTGGTGTTGTGGAGTGAGAAATGTAAGTAAAAATAAATAAAATTATCTTGGTGTTTTTACTGTTGTATTTGTGTGTGTAAAAGGTGGGCATTACAAGTTCCTCACAAATAACTATGTTACCTTGGCTAGTAACAACATAACATCTTGGTCTTTAACAAAGGTTTTATAGGATAAATATGTTTTCTCAACTTAAACCTATCTACAGCTGGGGGAAACCTAAGTGCAATTCTAATTAAAATAAACCTCGATTGAATAAGAGGTTAACTTATGCAGGAGCATAAACAAGATTCACACCAAAAATCATAATTTTATGTTTTATGTTGAGATACAAAGGAAAATATATAGAAGGAGAGTTCCTATAAAATAGGAAACCTCCTATAACAACTCACTAAATATGTGAATTTGTTTTAATAACTTCACTTACAATCCAAATAATGATTATTATAATTATGAGTTGTTTGTAAACAACTCATAATATAATGATAAACTACAAATATATAATTACAAATAATGTTAACACTAAAATATGCCTAAAATTCACCCCCTTAGTGTGAACATTCTTTACTAATATCACCCCCTTAATGTGAACATGAAAAAAATGCACCATAAAACTAGAACTAGAATCCTATGCCTCTACATACTTTTAGGTATTCATACTATTGGCTTGGATCTTACCACACATGACCAATTTTCTTCACCACAGTGAACCCCATAATGTATGATCACACTTACATTGATTCACCCACATACGTGAACTCAACAGTTCCTGCTTTCACTTCAACGGAATGCTAGATTTCACTAGACGATCGATGTTAGAAGCATGATAGTCAAATAATCTCTACAGTCAGAGGATCACTCTAGTTCAGCTGTCCTCCTATACAATTGTTCCCAGGTTCCAAAAATGGACTTCTCCTCATTCAAATCAAAACAAGGGAAGGAAACCACACACCACACAAATGAAATGTAGTGCCCACTTCCCTTTGACACCTTTTGATACTAATCATGATACTGTTGATTATATTATGGACATGATTACAAACCTTATTGTAGTATGATGATAGATGTTAGATCATGGATTATTGTTGACTTGATTCAGTTATGATGCTTGATGATTATTAGAGACATTTTATATGTGGATGATGATATACTATTTGACATGATTATATGATGGATGTTGTTCAAACTTGTGATATTTGGATATTGTGAGTAGACCTAGAAATGGAAAATTATTGGATGATGATATAGTTGTTGATAAAACTATAAATGATATTGTTAAATTGCTTTGATGTTGTTGTGATTCATATATCTAAATGATTTAGGGAATTACATTTATATTATTTTGGATGTTCTGATATGGCCACGAGGCCGAAGGAGGTATTTGTGTTTTGCAAGTTAAAATATCACAACAAACATCGAGGGATTGGAGACCAACCACATTGGAATTGTAGATGAATTCAACAAGGTCACCATGGCAACTAGTATTTGTTTGTGCATGTTTGTGTGTATTAGGGATTCCCATGGCAGGAATCACCTTTAAATGTGACCAAGGGGTTTTTATGTATTTCTTTTATTTTGGTCCCTTTGTTTATGTTGCATGTGATTATTTTGTGGTGCTTTTGCCCCCTTTCATTATTCTTAAATGGTGTGTAATATTGTGAATAATCATGTTGCTAAGTTAATTAATTATAATATGTCATAAGAAAATAATTAATAGAGTTGTTGGCCTTGAATTAAAGTGTTGTAAGAGATGTGTAAGTGATGTGTAAGTTAAATTTTGAGTGTGAAACACTTCATCTTCTTGGAAATTCGAAATTGTCCTTGGGGGCTGATTTTAGAGGCTTGTGGGACAAGATAAACTTGTCCCATACCTCTTAAATTTAATTATCAACCATACCTACGGTTGGAGAGTTGAGATTAGACTTTTATAATGCTTTTTGTGAAGGCAAATTATAGGTTTTAATTACACTTTTCTTACATGATTTAATTTCATTCCTTTGGGTTGTGGGTTGGATTTGAGTGTATAAGTAAATTGTCATATTTTTCACCCACCTATTTATTATGCATTGGAGAATGAACTTGACTTTTGGGTTGGGGTTGAAGATGTGTGATATGGCATCTTACGTGGATTTTCCTCATCCTCTTCCCTTCCCTCTTCTATAAAATTTGAATGGCTTGCCTTATTTTGGGGTTGCTTAATTTTTGGAGACTTCATTCTTGGGAGAATTCCTTGTTGTTTTGGGAGCTCTTGCTTGAAGAATTTTTTAGAAGATTTTTGCATGCTTGTGCTTGGTTGTTTTGGACTGCTTGCATTGGGATAGAGCTTGTTGTTTTGGAACTTGGAATAACTCCATCATGGAGAGGTAAGAGCTTGGCTCTTAAAATGCTCTTCTTTTATATATGTAAATGTTCATGTGTGAATGTTTTAGCATGTTTGTGGGCTGTTGGGTAGATGGCCTAGGAATGGTGTAGGAGAAGACTATGGGGTTATTTTGTGGGAGGCACAAGTGTGTTTTAGGTAGGTATAAGGGTGGAGGGAGTTAGGATCTGGGTTCCACCTTACAAAGAGATAGCTTGCATTTCTTTACTCATTATGGGGTGCCATAAGAGGTTGGGGAGACATAAGGAAATGTGAGGAATAAGGGGTACTTGGGGAGGCATAAGGGCATGTCAGGGATTTGAAATGATATATATACATAAACATTTTTATATATATATATATATATATATATATATATATATATATATATATATATATATTGGTGGGTTGTTCTCAGGTGGTGATACCCATTTTCCCTTTGGGAGGCACAAGTAACATCCCCCATAGTTTCTTGCTCCTTTGGCTTGGTGGATGAAGCCTGAGTAATGTTTGTTATGCTTTAATGTAGTTACAAACTACATTCTGTTTTGGACTATGTTTTATTATGGAAATGCTGCTTGTGTGTGTGTGTGGAAACCTATTGTTGCCATGAGTTGGATCACATATTTTGTTGTATTGTGGTTGGGGCTCAGGGGCCAATGAAGAAGGATGGATTCTCCTCTTCATTAGATGTCTTGGTTTGGTGGAGATCATTGTCTTTCCCCTACTCTTGTTGTGACCAATTTGGAAGAATGAGAAGTATGCATGTTGTTGTTCTGGAGCTGAGATAAAGACATTTTGACAGTCCCTTGTGAAATGAAATCTTATTGTATCCCTTTACCACTTTAAAGTGGATGAGCTTGTAAATTTTTTGTAATGGAAATATGTTGTGTTGATCATGTGAGTTGAAATTTGAAATGTAAAAGAGTTATACTTTGTATTCTATTTTGGAAAGAATGTGAAAGAATGATACACAATCTGTATGTTGTATTTTGGAATCAAATGGAAAGGAGGTTGTAAGAATTTCATTTGGATTAATGGAAGTTTTTGCCTTGTTCATATGATTGTATTTCATTGGAAATATGTGTTTAACATGCACTATGAAATCCCTATTTAGAAAGTGGAAAAGTGAAACACCTGAGGAGAAAATGTATTATTCTTCCCTGTATAAAATATATGATTTTGGAAAGAATAAAATAAGGATGTTAAAAAGTTGTATTTTGGAATCAATAAATGATGTATTGCCTTTCTCAAAATTCATTGTGGTATTGAATCCGATATTTTAAATGTAATTGAAATCTCTGTTTGAAAGAAATAAAAACATATGAAAAAGTGTAATACTCCATCCTTTGAAATACGTTAAGATTAGAAATCATAATTTACATTTTAGCCAGTAAATGGTTTGATTGAATCAACTAAATGTATTAGGATAGGATTGGAATGAATTTCCACACTTGAGAGATGGAAAATGATAAATACATCCTTCAAAATTTGATCTCTGTTTTGTATTTTTCAACTGGAAAATACAATATCCAAAAAATGCACAGTTCGAACCTGCAACAATAAAATAAGAAATGAAATGATTAAATTGAAGTAGTATGCCCTAAATGAATCCAATGAGACAAAAATACTTAAAGGAAATCTTTCAAAACATGGCTAAACCAAGTTCAAAGTTTTCACAGTTATTTTGCTGTCAAAATTGTAAATTTCAAATTGGAGCTCAAGCAAATTGATATACCTCACAAAATTATCCTAATTCCACCTAAGAACGATTCTCCATGCATATTTTACATGTTGAGAGAGGAATACGATAAAATTGAACAAACTTTATAAGTTAATTTTTACCAGTTTGCACTTTAAAAGCCTGCAGATCGTTTTCTTGAAATTTACAACTTAAACTTTGTCAAAATCAAAAATTAATGATCCTTGAGTAAAGAGGACATCGAGAGCTTTTCAAAAAGTCCTTGATTTCCCAAAACTAAACTCTCTATTAAAATTTATGGTCTTCTGAATTTTTTCTTCACTTGGCATCAAAAATAATGTTGGGGGAAAATTTTCCTTTGCGGGCCCGTGGTCCCGAATTTTTCCCTTGGAGATTTAGAAAATTTTGGGAAAATTTTCCTAATTTTTCCCACTAACCCAAAACCAATCAGGTGATGCCACGTGGCATCATGAAGCATTGGCGGAGGAGCGGGTCCCTTTTTCCTTCTTTCATTACAGAATTTTTTTGGAAAATTTTCAAAGTGTTTCCCGCCAGCCTGCAACCAATAAGAGGCTACCACGTGGCATCGCAAGGTGCCGGCGGAGGCAAAGGTGAATGTTACCCTCTTAAGCCTTCGGGGAGTTAATCTAATTTTCTCCCCACCACCCCGCCTTCCTCGCGTTGACTTAGGAGATGACACGTGTCCCTTGTAGACTTGCGGGAGCGTGGGCCAAATTTGGATTTTCGCCCTGCGCGAGAAGAATTTTGAAAATGTCTCCTGCCACCCCACTCTCCTCGCACTGACTTGGGAGGCGCCACATGCCCCTTGTGGACTTGTAGACCCATGGGTGTGTGGGCACAAAGTTGGTTTTTTTCCCATGCATGGGAAATTTTCCAAAAGTCTCCTTGTGGCCCGCAGACCCGCCCTTGGGGAAAATTTTCTCCCCTAGGCCCGCAGGCCTGCTCTTGGGGAAAATTTTCACCCTAAGGCCCACCGGCCCATAACTTGAGAAGTATGAGGAGTTATGGGGACTTATTTATATCAATGCAAAGGTGAGGAAATTTCTTATCCAATGGGAATGATTTAGGGAAATTTTGAATGGATTAATTTTGAGAAAAATCAAGTTAAATATTTAAGCTTGTTAGAGAGTGGGTATGGTGAGGTATTACCCTCTGAACCTAATTGAACCTTATAACCCTAAATTTAGGATCTTATGACCTCATTTAATTTTTAATAAAATAAAAGTATATTCTAGTGGATTAGAATTGTTCCAGAACCTATTGGTGTCAACTATTGTCTTGTAACCTGGTTGAAGACTTCTTTTTTTAAATAAAAATAAATTATTCCATAATTTTTCCTAACTAATCCTAGGTTGTTCTTGGGTCTCAAGTGGGTTGTTTTAGTGGGAGTTACATGAAATAATATAAAATAATACCACCAAATTTTTATACGACCCCATCGTTGGTGACTAATGAGAGATGCTAATCACCCTCCTTCCTTCATTTCCTCCGACCTCCAATAGGTGAATTATTTTCCATAAGTATTCCTCATCACTGGGACGATAAATTTCTTCATATTTGGAATATTCATCCCAATCAATTTCTTCTTCAACCAAAAATGTTTTTTGATCTATTTTTTCATCAAGCAAATCTTTTGCACTCTTTTTACAATTTAAAATTAAATGCCCTAATTCTTTGCAATAAAAAAATTTGAGCTTTCCTCGTGATGGAGCATTCTTTGAAGTATACTTGCCCTTTTTTGATGATGTACTAGCTTTATTGTGTGCATATAAAACCTCCTCTTCTAGCTCGGAAGGTTCATTATGATCAAGAAGATTAGAAATTATTCCTAAACCAATGTTAAGCTTTCTCATAGTAAAAATCATATGATACATTTTTTTAGGAAAAACTAGTCAAAAGAATTTCTTTGGCATCATCATCATTTACGTTTTCATTAATTCCTTCAAGATGATTAAGTAGAGAGTGAAAATTGCTTATATGATCTGTCTTTTTTACACCTTCCTCGATCTTTAATCCATATAATTTTTGCTTTAGAGTCATCTTGGCACTTTTTACTTCAGATCCAAAATGCTTGTTTAAAGTCTCCCAAATCTCCTTTGCAGACTTTGTGAAGTCCACATGGTGTAAGTAGGCTTTAGATAGACCAAAACCAATGGTTCCTAAGGCCTTTTGATCCTTTATAATCCACTTTACGCAATCTGTTGCATTTTTTGGTATTGTAGTATTAGGTTTAACGACATCCCACATATCCTTCTCAATCAAATTCAGCTACATCTGGATTCTCCATGTATGAAAATCTAGTCCTTCGAACTTCTCAATAAGACTTAACTTCTCCATTTTTATTTTTATTTTTTTTGCAAAAAATTGAAAAATGTTGCATAAATAAAAGTATCCAAGAATCACGTACTCACACAACGAATCAGTTAGAAGACAAAAATATTTTTCCCAGTTGGTCATTTGTACTGATTGATTGCCAAATCTTTGACAATGTTTAATTTGTTGCGTGGTAGAAACATCCTCATGCAAAAAAACTGAGGATTAGTTTATTCTTAGAGAAGATATACATGTCATCATTGTTAGTAGATAATCACCAAAAAAGAACGTAATTCTCAGGTATAGCTACACAACTAGCAATCAGAAAGACATTTTATATTGAATTTTCACAATTTATCTTTTGTTGACCCTGGCATCTTAATTAATGGAAAATTATGGGAAATGTCTCAAACCCTCTTCTTAGCGTTGAGTGAGAACTAGTATCTGGCACTGTTGACTTAATCAAGCTGAATTAATATCCCTAAAATGACTCAAATTTAGATAGGATGAGACATTAATTGAACACATGTAAAAATGGAAGCCAAATTCAAAGATAAGAACAATTTGTTCAAGTGAAAAATGGAAAAAAATGTACAAAGATTTGCAAATATGCAGGGAAACCAAGACCACTAATTTCTAGAACTCGGGGACTGCATATGAAATATGGGTGCACGGATTTGAGCATAGCATAAATGAATCACAAAGGAGATTGTTGCATGGATCTATAGGAACATATCAAAGGAGTATTGCAATGATAAAACAGATGGTCATATGGAATTGGATTTTAATAGAAGTTCGTATCAACTGCAAAACTCTAACATGCATTAAAAATTTTCTGTAATGACTTTTTTCAAGCTCCACCAAGCACAAAAATAACATTTCATGCATTTCCTTATTTGGCCTCTTTGAACTAATTGATCCTTAGCCGAAATAGAGGCTCGATATTTTTTGTTTCCAATTTGAGATAAATAATAAAAAACTTTATGCAGAGATTGGACAATACCTGATAAACGTTTTTGAGATTAATCTATGTTGTAAAACTTGAACTTGTACCTGAGTCATTCCTTAGTGAATTCTTTTAGTGATCTCAATCCTTGTTAATTGAGACTAGTCCTAGAACATGAATATTTACACGTGCACAAGTCTACATGAAATTTATTCAACACGATGTACATGAATCTAAAAAAGTGTAGTAATGGATCTCATACAGAGGAGACTCGGGGAAAGATGCAGTAGGCCAAGGACAGAGTTTGGAGCCGCATCCAACAAATGTAGGATAGAAGTTCAAGGGGGTTAGCTCCTCCTCCTCGTGGTGGACATGGTTCTGCACAGTCCTCATTCAGGCCACCACAACAACCATGTCAGTAGCATCAGACTTATACACCTTTCAAACCTACTCAGAGTTTAATGCACAGATAGGACAGAGTATGGGGCCTAATACTAGGAGTCCCATTAGGACACAGGGTGCACTGAGAGCTCATTCAGTAGGAGCTCATCAGCAGAGACCTCAGAAGTTCATAGCTGGATCATCAGGATCCACAGCATAGACCTCTAGAGTACTAGCTAGAGCTGCATCTCATTGGAGAGGACTGGGTAGTTGTTATGGTTGTGGTGTTGTCAGACATCATTGGAGAGAGTTCCCACAGAACCCTAGTAACAAGGGTAAGACATAGATTTCAAAGCCTACTTTTGGTGACATGGGGTGCAACAATTAGATCTATGTAGCAGTCACAAACTGCCAAGTTGATCACCATAGTACCGTGATAGAGACTACAAGTAGCATTAGTGGCATTCCTACCTCCATTTTGTTTGATTCTGGTTCATTTGATTCTTTTATTGCACTATCCTTAGTAGAGTGTTACAGGTTGGTGGCAGTTAGGTAGGGTCTTATTCGGGATGTTGAAATGGCTTCTGGAGCTAAAATTTCTATAGAATCCTTAGTTAAGTAGTGTGTAGTGGAATTGGGACCCTTCACCACTACCTCAAATCTTCATATCCTTCTGTTGGGTTCCTATGGAGTCATCTTGGGCATGGACTGGTTGTTTGCACAAAGAGCTAGAGTGGATTGTTACCATAAGACTATATCATGTACAAATGATCTAGGAGTTGAGTTAGTGATAACAGGAGTTAGGAGGCCCATTTCTATTCACACCATCTTTGCTATGCATCTTCAGCGATGTGTGCGATGAGGTTGCCAGATGTATGTTGTTATGGTTAGTGATAGATCAAAGGATGAGTCTAGTGGGCCATCCCTTCATGACCATCCCATCTTGAGAGAGTTTTCTGACATCTTTCCAGGGGAGCTACCTGGGTTACCTCCCCCACATGAGATAGATTTTCACATAGATTTGGTTCCTGGCACAAAGCCTATCTCATGAGCACCTTATCCGATGACTACCCTTGAGCTCTATGAGCTGAAATTGTAGCTAGAGGGCCTTTTGGAGAAAGGCCTAATCCATCCTAGTGTATCCCCTTGGGGTACACTGGTGATATTCATGAAGAAGAAGGACAGATCTCTACGGTTGTGTATTGATTACCGCCAGTTGAATAAAGTAACGATCAAAAATCATTACCCCCATTCTGTGCATTGATGATTTATTTGATCAGATGAAGGGGGCCACAATTTTCTCCAAGATAGATCTTAATTCTAGGTATCATCAGCTAAAGATCATGGAGGAATATATTCATAAAACTACCTTCCGTACGAGATATGGCCACTACGAGTTCCCTATAGTGCCTTTTGGTCTGACGAATGCCCCTGCAGTGTTCATGAGCTTGATGAATGGGTTGTTCAGGACATTCTTGGATCACTTCATGATCATTTTCCTTGACAACATTTTGATTTACTCATGTATGCATGAGGAGCACCTTCGCTAGGTTCTTCAGTGTCTTCGTGAGCAGCAAGTTTATGAGAACCTAGAGAAGTGTGCATTCTTTCAGACAGAGGTGTAGTATTTGGGCCACATCATTTCTAGGGAAGGTATCACAGTCGATCCTTCAAAGATTCGATCTATCATGGATTGGCCAACACCCACTAGTGTGACCGAGGTGTGCAGCTTCAAGGGTTTGGTAGGATATTACAGGAGATTTGTTAAGGACTTCTCTCAGATTCTATACCCCATCACTTCCCTTCAACGGAAAGGGAAGAAGTTTGTATGGTCAGACATATGTGAGCAGGCCTTTAGGACACTAAAGGAATGCCTCACGATAGCACCTATTCTAGCAGTGCCAGATCCTCAGGGTGAGTTCTACGTTTGCACAGATGCTTCTTTGGCAGGACTTGGAGGTGTGTTGATGCAAGAGGGTAGAGTAGTTGCTTTTGAGTCTCGCAAACTCAAGGATTATGAGCTCAATTATCTAACTCATGATCTTGAGCTTCCAGCAGTTTTGCATGCCTTGGTACAGTGGAGACTATTTCTTCTTGGCTAGAGATTTACACTCAAGACTGATCGCTTAAGTCTTCACCACCTCTTCACGCAGCCCAATCTCAACGCTCATCAACGGCGTTGGATGGAGTTGCTTTGTGAGTATGACATGGAGATAGAGCATGTGAAAGGGAAGGAAAATGTGGTTGTAAATTGTAACACCCACATATTTCCCATAAGAACTCACGAGAAACTCGATAACGAGACAGGAAAAATTATGGAATAATTTTTTTTAAAGGTTCCAAGGCCTTAGCTCGTATTTTTATAAAATACAGATTACCAAAAAATTTAAACTATTAATTGGCAGTAGAAAACAATTATCGATTAATTAAGACAACCTCAATTTTCAAAATCAATATTACATTTTTAATTCTTTCGCTAACAAGTTTTCTAAAATTTATTTAAATAATCTTCATTAGCTTTTTGAAAAAAACGTAACTCCATTAATCCTATTTAATGTACAAAACAAACTTATATTAAATCATAGTAGGATAATAACCTTTCTTTGTTAAATACATGTAATTTATAATAAGTTCCTTATTCTAAAGGGGCAAGTACCTTAACTTATTCTAACCCCTTAGGCCCCATTTAACAATACACACCCATCTTTTATTTAAAAACATTCCCACTTACATACCCCATGACTTAAGTGATGTAGGATTCATTCTACACCACGACATCTAAACTTTCTCAACCCTTAGATTTAGATTTGGAAAAAGAAACCCTAGAAATCCTTATGGGTTCTCATATATTCTTTTTTTTAGACCAATTCTATTATTTTCTTGTTTTCACTTACAGATTAAGGGAGAAGGGAGGGGAAGGTAAAGCCATGGAGGCTATTAGAGGCATGGAAGCTTTCCTTGATTAACTTTTGTGCTTAAGACATGGATCCATTCATTTCCCTTTTGTGGGTATTGTTTTCTCTTTTGTATTTATTTATTAGAAGTATTTTATTTTTACATGCAGGCTCAAGGTGTATACTTTGTGTGTATACCCTTTTGGGCAAAACCCCAAAACCCCATATGTATTATATTTTACAATATTAACAAATATGTGTATATATGCTTGTACATATAATATATATATATAAAAAAACTATATATATATATAATCCGTATTATATATATAAAAATATATATATATAAAATATAGAGGCAAAGGAAAACTATATATTTATATAGTTTTATTTTATTTTAATTTTTCCTGAAGTATAAGATCCCATATATATATATATATTGTAGTGTACATGGTTTACACATAGGCCACATTTCTGGCCATATTGTAATGGAGTCGAAAGTATTAATCGGGGCGAGTTTAGTTGCATAGAGGAGGGGTAATTAATTTGGTGGAGTCTTAGCATTGGGGGGATGGGTGCCCACCCCACCCACATCCCTTATTTAATATAAGGGTTTGGGGGAGGGTTGAATAAACCTCCCCCCAAGCCATTAAAATAGTAACATTCAACATATCAGGCCACAATCACAAATATTTTTTATTTTTATTTTATTAAAAAAAAACTACCCTAATTCATATTTGACTTTCTAAAGGCTGATTGGCCGCTTGCCCAGGTATTTTAATAAACAAAAAAGAAACCCTCCTTTTACATATTCTTTTAATTTTTATTTTTTTTGTAAACTTTATAACATTTATGTATTATTAATACCCTATGAATGAACATACATACATACATACATACATACACTATTACTACTTGTTAATATTATATATTTTACTAATATTAATAATAATCTCAATACCTTAATATTATATAATTTATAAAGGTAATTAATATAAGTTATTAATATACAATTATTGTATATTAATAATATATATATGTTTATTGGTTATTCAGTTTTTCATTAATTTAGGATTTACAAAATAGGTATTGGGAGAGTACATTGCAATTATGAAATTTATATAGATATTTATTTACATACACCTAAGTAAACTATAGTAGTGCATAAACATTTGGTGTATTTATCAAGTTTAAACAAATTATCCACCTTTAAAAATTTATTAAAAAAACTACCTTAAGGTATGATTTGTGTGGTTTAAACATTTTCTTAAGACAAATCCCTATTGCAACAAGGAGGAAAATATATTAATAAATCAATCATAGCTAATCCTCTTTATACATCTAGTTTGGATAAGAGAAAGACAAATTACTTATTAAATGAAATTTATTTCAATATTCAAGTAAACAAGGATTGTCAATGATGCCATTAATCAACATTTATTTCCCATTCAAGAGCACAAGTTTATAAAACAATGAACTAGTAAACACAAATTTTGATTTAAGGGAACATAATTTTATTCATTTACAAGGTTCATTCATATTCACATGAAATACAAGATCATAATAAACCATTTCCAAGAATCTAACTGATGGATAAGATTACATCCAATAAACTATTGATACAATTTACAAGTAGTAGAATCATAATAGACAAGATTTCAATTCCACAAGCCTTTCTCCAACAAGAGCACTTTCCATCCATTGAGCTCCACCATCTTGATCAAGCCATGCACACAACAAAAAATGGGGGAGTAGGCAACACTCTCCACCCAACCAAAATATCCAATGAGGAGGAGAAGTCTTCTTCCTCATTGGCCCCCGAGCCCAACAAAAGAAGCAATGAAGGATATTTAGATAACCATGACAACTCCAAAAATGGCTTCCATATACACATTCACTCAAGACAATAAATGAAATAACACAATACCATTTTTACAACAAGACAAAAAATATCAAAACACAAAGGCTTCATACTAAAGCCATGGAGGAGAAAGGAACATGGGGGTTCTTCTTATGCCTCCCAAGGGCTTGGGTGTCCACCTATGAGCCTCCAAAAATTCCATTACAATACACACAACACTCTTATGCCTCCCTCCAAAAGATACACCACTCTTATGCCTCCCTCAAGAAATCAACACACTCTATGCCTCCCTCACTCTTATGCCTCCCTCAAGAAAATAAGATAAATACAATTCATATTTATCAACAAGGTGGACATCCCAACCCAAATCCCTCCTAAAATCCCAATAACATTTCTCTTATGCCTCCCTCAAGTTTTACCCCCATTTCCATTTCTCCCACAACCTAAGAATCAAATATATTTCCCAAAGTCATGAGCAATAAAAATCATCAACTACACATATGAGCACAACAAAATAGCAAGGTAGGAATAAGGGTGAAGATCTACCTTACAAATGAAGAGTATCAATACACAACAAGATCCAAGCCTTCCAAAATCCTAAGCAAACACCATCCATTCCAAGTTCCATTCACCATTCTCAAGCAAGCTCTCCCAAAATTCCAAGCATTCCCTGCAAAATAAAAATGAGTAAGTAACCCCTAAAACAACAATTAAACATGCATATAAAGGAAAAGGGAAGAGGAGGGTGAGGTGGCTCCATATAGGATGCCACATCACTCATCCTCAACTCCACATCACAAGTCAAACCTCAACCCAATGCACAATAAATTGGTGGGTGAGTGAAATGAAAATTTACTTACACACACAAACCAAGCCCACACCCCCTAAGGAAAAACTTAAAGACCCATGTAAGAAAAGTGCAATAAATGTCACTTTTTGTCTTACAAAACACATAATGGGGTCTATTTTTAACCCACCAATCCCTAGGTAGGGTTGGTATAGTAAATTTAAGAGGTGTGGGAAACAAGTTTAACTTGTCCCACAAGCCTTCAAAATTGACCCCTAAGGCTCAATTCGAATTTCCATGAAGGGTTAGGGTGTTTAACACTCAATATCTCAAGCACTCAACTTACAACACAAAATCAAAGAGCCATCTAGTCTAATAAATGAAAATTTTGACCCATTCATAATTAGTTTAGAACAATATTAAATTAACTCAAATAAGAAAACTAAGCTCATTAAAGATAAAAGGGAATATAAACAAAATCTAAATAATTAATACAAGGAAATTACATCACTAAAATTCACATACTAAAATCAAATAAAGGAGATATAAAAAGGGAAAAAAACACACAAACCCCTTGGTCACAATTGGAGGTAATCCCCCCCATGGGGACCCCCTAACAACAGCAAGACACACAAAACATAACACAAGTTTCCATGGTGACCAGTTGCCAATACCCCACATTCCTTCATGTTGGTCTCCTACCCCCCGTAGTTTATTGTTGTGAAATAATTACTTGTAAAATCACACAATACCTTTCTGGCCTCATGGCCATATTAGTGATATCAAACTAATAAAAATTCTTATATCTAAATATCAATTTCAACGTCAAATGTCATAACTACTATTGCTAAGACCAAGTGATTCAACAATTACTCTCAATTTCCAACATTTCGATTCCGCTAATACATCAATTTGCAATTAAGATCATAACCAACTAAATCATCTAATTTAAGAAATAATTTCACTCGTTCACCATTTCATCAATCCTTCAATATCAATGAAATCACAAAATGACTTTGACCATCTTAATAAAAATCAATACGAAGAACATTCAAAATATCAATATATATCTAAGCTGACAACACATCATTATCTTCCATACTGAATGTCTATCAAAAGTTAATCAGTTCAGTTACAGTAATGTATATCCTTCAATTTCCATATCACAATGTGTTAATGTCATTCGTCTATTAATATTTACAGGTACCTTATGCAATGATGTCTATGTGTTCAGTCATAGTGTTAGATTAAATATAACAAAACAATATCGAAGAGTAATGATATCACAATAATTTATAACAAGGAAACATTCTAGCTAATTGTCTTATCCTTAATTTCCCGTCAAGTCCAAAATATAAAAAATACAGTAAAAAAGGTAACCAAAACACAATAGTAATCAATATGTCCCACACATTTTATTTGTGTGCTAACTAGAATACAACAGTCATGGTTTGCAATTATAATCAATTCAAAATTGATAACATGGTTCAAACAGTGTAGAAGAGGAGTGGGCATTACATCCCCCTCCCCTTAGATTTGACTTCCTCCCGGAAGTCATAGAGAAAGAGGTAGGGAACAATGCAAAGAAAAAGGATCACACCCTTTGTGGAATTGTTTTTCCTTAAACAAGTGTGGGTCTACAGAATCCCAAGTTTGGTCCAATGCAATTCAATAAATAAGAAGGGAGATTGAAAGGGGTGAGATCTAAACTTTATTCATGTAAGGTTGTGACCATTTAATTCTAAAGAGTAACTCTACGTGATCAACCAAGATACAACACATAGCATCAAAACATGAAAAGGTCAAAGGATTATCAAGAATAACCACCAAGTAAAGGAATAACACAGAGAATTCTATGAGCTTGAGATAATCATAAAGTTTCCCATGGATAAAATATATTACAATAACAAAAGTTAAGGTTTCCACTAAGTTTGAGTTATGCTTCAAAGTTCATTATTTAGACAAGGCTCATAAAAATCAACCATGACCAAAAATTTATACGAGGAACATGTCTACTCAAAGGTCTCACAATTTTGAGATCACACAAGATGAGGTTTAACAAGAAGGAAGGACACCTAAATTAGAAAAACATTTACAATCAAGAAATCTATTCATGGGAAGCACTTTTATAACTCAAAAGGGTACAATTAAATTTTCATGGTAATACTAAGCAAAGTCATGACCACTAGGTTTTCTATAACTTGATTTTATACTTAAAATTCAAACACACCACACTAACCTGATCTAGAAACGACAAACATTTAGAAAACTATTTCCACTAGAAAACAACATATCAATAAAAGAGACACCACTCACTATAACACAATGGGATTTATTTATCTTAAATCCTTCTCAAGCTCGAAATAACCATAAAGAGAGCACATGCATAAATCGTAACACCAAAGAGCACTCAAGGTGAGTTATAGGGAGAAGAACAAGTAACAAGAGGGGTCCAACTACAATCCAAAAGTGCATCGTACCAAAAGTGAGTAACAATTATGAAAACAACTTGTACTTTCCTTTCCCAATGAAAAAGGGGAAACAACAATAAGGTGTCACAAGAAAAAGAAGAAAAGGAGGAACTTCCCAAATTTATTTCATATCCTTAACATATGTTGCCTTAAAATTACAATAACCTAGGTCACCAAGGACTAAATCAACACACAAGGAGGTTGCTTTTCTTAAAAACAAGAGATAAAACCCAATCCTAAAGGCCACAACTCACACTCGTCGAGTTACGAGGCAATAAGGGTACGAAGAACCAAAATCCTACAAGGAAAAAACACATACACCCATGAATAAGGGATTACTACGCAATTAGAACACATCACTAACAACAAGGTGTTTCACATTTCCGAGTAGGCGACAAAACTAAGGGTTCAATTATACATTGTGCTTAATACACATAAATCTTACTCAGTTTATGAATCAACTATTAAGTCAAAATTTATAGTTTCTCTTGCTAAGCACATTCCTTAAATGTTTTCTTAATTAAAATTTTCCTTTTATTATGATATCACATGTTTGCATTATAAGGAGCACCACTAAGGTGGGCATGATATCTCGTCATTCTGTATAGGTGGCAGAAATTATTTATTTTACTCCTAGGGAAGGTAAATGGAAAAAGTTTCCTTTCTATTTCTCACATAGTTTCATTTCCTTTATTAACCTACCAAGGTTATATCAAGAAACCATTTTTCCTTTTTCTAATGTTCCATTTTATTTGTTAAGTTTCAAGGTCAAATATCCTCAATTATAGTTTTATAGTGTTTGGGTGAGTCATCTTATAAATTAAATTTTAATGGGAAGGAAGAGTCAAACATATCACATTATTACTTTTATGGGAGAGAGAGATGAATCAACACATCACATTTTTAATTCTAAAGGAACAAGAGACATTCAACATAGCAAACACATCATTAATTTTGTAAGAACTAGGAATCTATCCATTCAACATGATCACACCAATATTTCAAGGGTTTACCAAAGAATTACAAGCATCATTAAACATTCCTAGTGGGTCTCCACAAGTCTCAAAAGAAGTTACAAGGAAAGACCCATTAAAGAGGCATATTTACTTTTACGAACTTACGAGGTTTAACAATGTTTGTTGTTTAGGCTCAAACATTTTACTCACATAATAAGACAAGGAAATCAACACTCATATTTCAAAGATACCACCAACAAAGCCAAAATGATAAGGAAAATTTTTACTCCAAGGACACCACATTCCCATTAGAAGGTATCAAATGCAATAAGACAACCAACTAATCTACCCAAACATGGACTTTATGACCAAGAGTTGTAGTTTTAAAAGAAGAAGCACAATATAAGCACCACTGAGATTAAAATATTAAGATCTACCAAACTAACATCTCTAAGAGCAAGGTCCAAAAGACCCAAAAGCATTCATAAGTGTCTCCATGTAACCCAAATATTAATAGGTCATAAAGTGTTATGCATAACAATCTAAAAGGTTAAAACAGGGGTAGACTTATTTATAGGTCATCGAGAGAAAAATAAGCACACTTAATTAAACACATTGCCCGAATGGGCTTAAATTTAACCATAATTACCAAGATACATACAATCCACAAGTCAATACTTTCTATAAAGAAACAAGGAAACCATGATAAAACTTAGCATGCCATCATGGAACATCACTACCAAACAAACACTTATCCACTTAAAATATACAGTCAACCAAGATTCAATCCAATCCTTAACACAATCCATAAGCCCATAACCAAATGCATCTACTCTGACAAGGATAAAATATCTTACCAGGTTGTAAGAGAATCACCACCACCGCTATCAAGCTGAAAACTAGACCACACTACACAACGAACTCTCCAAGATCCTAGACACACTCAAGGTTCCATCTTTCCAAAACCAAGGCATAACTTAAAGCACCTAAGAAGACATTCTAGGCACCTAGGGTGTACCCCCATATGAAAAAATGTCACAATACAAACAACGTAGAACCAGCTCAACAACATGTAAGAAGGAATCATGTAACATTTAGCTAAGTAGCCAACAGATAAATGAGCTCTGAGTCACCAATCAAAGTAAAATCCAAGGAATATTGGCAATCAAGAAAGTGGCTAAGTAGCTGCATTGCAATGTCTGAAAATTCTCACAAAAATATAAATAACTAACATAGCCTCAGAGCTTCTCAATCCAATCATAAAATAAGATGTTGGTCCTTGATAAAATAACACCAATTTACATATATATAAAATATAGAAAGTCAACATCACAATCACTTCGCAACCCTTCATGGCCAGTAGTAGGGGTACTATACCTTGAGATCCATTCTAATAACACATATGCATAGTTGGATCAAATGCGATACCAAGACCTAATATCCACTTACTCATACGGGGATTAAGTCACCAAAGTGGAAACCAAAACTAACTCCATCTAACCATTGAAGGAAAGAGGGGAGGTTTAGATGACTAAACAACTTCTAATTTACTCTTCCTGACCCCTGAACACAACCACTAATGTCCAACCACAAGAATCACACCATACAATTTATCATTCCAACAAGGAAGATTCTCAAAGGGTTTATCACATCATACGACCAAAGCAAGAGTTAGGACTCATTAAACAACATCTTAGCAAGGGAACTGAGTTCCTGATACACCAGAAGTTCACCAGAAATATCAATCTTGTTCAACATTTACAGTTACCCGGGTTCGACAAAACGCCACTAGGTGAGTACAACAATTCAAACAAATTTATTATTTTAATCATGGAGGTTCAAATTCTGCTAACTAGTTTTCGGGTTTCAATGTCAGCCCAGGGTCCAAGTGTTGAACCCACGGCTCTGATACCAAGTGTAATGCCCACATTTTCCCCATAAGAACTCACGAGAAACCCGATAGCAAGACAAGAAAAATTATGGAATAATTTTTTTTTTTAAAAGGTTCCAAGGCCTTAGCTCATATTTTAATAAAATGCAGATTACCAAAAAATTTAAACTATTAATTGGCAGTGGAAAACAATTATCGATTAATTAAGACTGCCTCAATTTTCAAAATTAATATTACGTTTTTAATTCTTTCACCAACAAGTTTTCTAAAATTTTATTTAAATAATCTTCATTATCTTTTAAAACAAAACATAACTCCATTAATCCTATTTAATGTACAAAACAAACTTTTATTAAATCATACTAGGATAATAACCTTGCTTTGTTAAATACATGTAATTTATAATAAGTTCCTTATTCTAATGGGGCAAGTGCTCAACTTATTCTAACCCCTTAGGCCCCAATCAAAAATACACACCCATCTTTTATTTAAAAACATTCCCACCTAAATACCCCATCACTTAAGTGATGTAGGGTTCATTATACACCTCTAGATCTAACCTTTCTCAACCCTTAGATTTAGGTTTGGCAAAAGAAACCCTAGAAATCCTTATGGGTTCTCATATATTCTTTTTTTAGACCAATTCTCTCATTTTCTTATTTTCACTTGCAGGTTAAAGGATAAGGGAGGAGAAGGTAAAGTCATGGAGGCTATTAGAGGCATGGAAGCTTTCTTTGATTAAATTTCAGGCTTAAGACTTGGATCCATTCATTTCGCTTTTGTGGGTATTGTTCTCTTTTGTATTTATTTAATAAGGGTTTTTTTTTTTTTACTTGCAGGCTTAAGGTGTATAGTTTGTGTGTATACCCTTTTGGGTAAAATCCCCAACCCTGAGTATTCTTTTTACAAATTAATAAAATAATTTATATATATATATTTATTAGATAACTGCAAAAATTATTATATATATATATATATATAACCCGCGTAAGAGAAAACGTAGAGGCAAAGGAAAACTAAATACTATGGTTACATGTTTACACAGGCCTCATTTCTTTGGAATGGCCGTATGAAGTGAGAGGAGGTTAGATTAATTTGGTGGAGACTTAGCATTGGGGGGAGGGGCACCCACCCCACCCCACTCCTTATTTAATATAATGGTTACCTTTTTAATAAACCTAATACTCATGTGCCATGACCCACTATGGCCACTTCACAAATCATTTTTTAATTTTATTTGGGAGGGGATTTTAAAAAACTACCCTAATTCATATTAAATTTTCTTTTTGTGTTTGTTTGCCCATTTTTTTTAATAAACAAAAAATAAACCCTCCTTACTTAACCCATTTACGCGGCTTTTGTTTTTTCAAAAACTTCATAACTTTTATTATTATTAATAATATGAATGAATATTTACATAAAACAGTATAAACACTACTTTATTTATTATTATTTTTTTGTATGAACTTTATAAATATAAATAGAAATTTCTTATATATTTTTTTACATATATATATATATTCTGATTCAAAACTATATGTAGAATGTATATAATATTATTACTTGATTATATTAGGTATTTACTAATATTTAGTAATAATCAATGATACCTTAATAATATTAATAAAGCTAATATAATTTTGAATAGTAAGTTATTAATATATATCAATTGTATATTAATAATATATATTTTTATTTATTGGTTCAAGTTTCCAATTAAAATTTAGGAAATTACAAATTAGTGTGGGAGAGTATATTGCAATTATGAAATTTATATAGATATAGATTTACATGCATCTAAGTAATTATAGCATAAACATTTGGTGTATTCATCAAGTTTAAACAAATTATCCCTTTCAAATTTAATTAAAAAAACTACCTTAAGGTATGATTTGTGTGGTTTAAACATTTTCTTAAGACAAATCCCTATTGCAACAAGGAGGAAAATATATTAATAAATCAATCATAGTCTATTTAAGCTCTTTATACATCTAGTTGGATAAGAAGAAGACATAAACCACTATTAAATGAAATTTATTTCAATATTCAAGTAAAGAAGGATTGTCCCTGATAATGTTAATCAACATTTATTTCCATCAAGAGTACACAAATTTATACAAATTTACAATGAACTCCTAAACACAAATTTAGATTTGAAGGAACTTAATTTATTTCCATTTACAAGGTTATTACAAGGCTCATATTTGATGAAAGTTAATTGTAAATCCATAATAAACAATTTACAAGAATCTAACCAATGGATAAGATTATATTCAATAAAGTATTGATACAATTTACAAGTAGTAGGAGTCATAATAACATCAAGATTTCAACTCCTCTACAATGCCTTTCTCCAACAAGATCACCTTCTCCATTAAGCTCCACCATCTTTATCAATCAAGCACACATACAAAAAATGGGGAGTAGGCAATACTCTCCACCCAACCAAAATATCCAATGAGGAAGAGAAGCCTTCTTCCTCATTGGCCCCCAAGCCCCAACCAAGGAAGCAATGAAGGCTATTTAGAAAACCATGGAAACTCCAAAAATAGCTTCCACATACACATTCACTCAAGACAATAAATGAAATAACGCAATACCATTTTTACAACAATTTCAACAAATATCAAAACACAAAGGCTTCATGCTAAAGCCATGGAGGAGAAAGGAACATGGGGGTACTTCTTATGCCTCCCAAGGGCATGGGTGTCCACCTATGAGCCTCCAAAAACTCCATTACAATACAAACAACACTCTTATACATCCCTCAAGAAATCAACACACTCTTATGACTCCCTCACTCTTATGCCTCCCTCAAGAACATAAGATAAACACAATTCATATTTATCAACAAGGTGGACATCCCAACCCAACTCCCTCCTAAAAATACCCATTACATTTCTCTTATGCCTCCCTCAAGTTTTACCCCCATTTCTATTTCTCCCACAACCTAAGAATCAAATCTATTTCCCAAAGTCATGAGCAATAAAAAATCATCAACAACACATATGAGCACAACAAAATAGCAAGGCAGGAATAAGGGTGAAGATCTACCTTACAAATGAAGAGTGTCAATACACAACAAGATCCAAGCCTTCCAAAATCCTAAACAAACACCATCCACTCCAAGTTCCATTCACCATTCTCAAGCAAGCTCTCCCAAAATTCCAGGCATTCCCCCCAATAGAAAAAGGGGTAAGTAATGCCCAAAGAAACAAAAAAAACATATATATAAAGGAAAAGGTGAGAGGAGGGTGAGATGGCTCCATGTAGGATGCCACATCACTCATCCTCAACTCCACATCACAAGTCAAACCTCAACCCCAATGCACAATAAATTTGTGGGTGAGTGAAATGAAAATTTACTTACACACACAAACCAAGCTCACACCCCCTAAGGACAAACTTAAAGACCCATGTAAGAAAAGTGCAATAAATGTCACTTTTTGACTTGCAAAACACATAATGCAGTCTATTTTTGACCCCCCAATCCATAGGTATGGTCTACATAGAAATTTAAGAGGTGTGGGACAAGTTTAACTTGTCCCACAAGCCTTCAAAATTGGCCCCTAAGGCCAAATTCGAATTTCCATGAAGGGGTAGAGTGTACAACACTCAAGATCCCAAGCACTCAACTTACAACACAAAATCCAAGAGCCATCTAGTCCAATAAATGAAAAACTTTGACCCATTCATAATTAGTTTAGAACAAGATTTAATTAACTCAAATAAGGAAACTAAACTCATTAAAGATAAAAGGGAATATAAACCAAAATCTAAATAATTAATACAAGGAAATTACATCACTAAAATTCACATACTAAAATCAAATAAAGGAGATATAAAAAGGAAAAAACACACAAACCCCTTGGTCACAATTAGAGGTAATCCTTCCATGGGGACCCCCTAACAACAACAAGACACACACAACATAACACAAGTTGCCATGGTGACCAGTTGCTAATACCCCACATTCCTTCGATGTTGGTCTCCTACCCCCATAGTTATATTGTTGTGAAATAATTACCTACAAAATCACACAATACCTTTCTAGCCTCGTGGCCATATTAGTGATATCAAACTAATAAAAATTCTTATATTTAAATATCAATTTCAATGTCAAATGTCATAACTACTATTGCTAATACCAAGTGACTCAACAATTACTCTCAATTTCCAACATTTTGATTCTGCTAATATATCAGTTTGAAATTAAGATCATAATCAAGTCAATCATATAATTTAAGAAATAATTTCACTCATTCACCATTTCATCAATCCTTCAATATCAACGAAATCACAAAATGACTTTGACCATCTTAATAAAAATCAATATGAAGAATATTCAAAATATCAATATATATCTAAGCTAACAACACATCATTATCTTCCATACTGAATGTCTATCAAAAGTTAATCAATTCAGTTACAGTAATGTATATCCTTTAATTTCCATATCACAATGTGTCAATGTCATTCATCTATTAATATTTCCAGGTAACTTATGCAATGATGTCTATGTGTTCAGTCATAGTGTTATATTAAATATAACAAAGCCATATTGAAGAGTAATGACATCACAATCAATTTATAACAAGGCAACCATTCTAGCTAATTGTCTTATCCTTAATTTCCCTTCAAGACCACAATACGACAATATAGTCAAAAATTTAACCAAAACATAATAGTAATCAAGATGTCCCGCACATTTTATTTGTGTGCTAACTAGAATACAATAACAGGGTTTGAGATTTAATCAATTCAAAATTGATAACACGGTTCAAAAAACATAGAAGAGGAGTGGGAATTACACAGATGCCTTGAGTAAATAGAGACATGTGGTTATGGCCATTTTAGTGGGTACAGATTTGCGGAGCAGAATTTTATTGCAGCTTCCTCACGATAGCTTCTACCTTGCAGCCAGAAAAGATATTGAGTCTCAGAGACCCCTTGAGGGGAATTTTGACAAATTTTCATCAGAGGCAGATGGCCTTCTCTGGCACAGAGGTTGGATATATGTTCCTAGAGATGGAGGCTTGAGGTAGGACATTTTCATTGAGGCTCATCGTGTACCCTATTCAACCTATCCCAAGGTGAAGAAGATGTATGCCACGTTAAGATAATTGAACCATTGGAGGGGGCTTCAGAGAGAAGTGGCTCAGTTTGTATCATGCTATTTAGAGTGTTAGAAGGTGAAGGTCAAGCATCAGCATCCATCTGGCCTTCTCTTTCATCATGTTATACCAGAGTGGAAGTGGAACACCATTTCCATGGAATTCATTATTGGGTTACCAACGTTGAGATAGCACCACAATGCCATCATGGTTATGGTGGATAAATTTACGAAAGCGGCTCATTTTTATTTGGTGAAAACCACCTACATAGCTAGTGTAGTGACACATATATATCTAGATGAGATTGTCAGATTGCACGGGATTCTGTGGATGATCATTTACGACCGCGATCCTTTGTATACTTCCCACTTCTGGACTACTATGCAGTATGCCCTTGGGACGAAGATCAATTTCAGCAGAGCTTATTACCTTGAGATATATAGACAAAGTGAGTGGGTGAATCAGATCTTGGAGGACATGCTTAGGATGTACGTTATAGATCATCAGTTGAGATGGGAGGAATATTTGTACTTGGTGGAGTTTGCCTACAATAATAGTTTTTAGAGTTCGATAGGCATGGCTCCTTTTCAGGCACTGTATGGTAGAGAGTGTAGGACAACTCTTAGTTGGGATAGGTTGGAGGAAAGGGTTTCACTTAGGCCAGCTTTACTACAGGACATGGAGTAGCAGGTTGTTATGTTCAGGTAGCGACTGCTTGAGGCACATGACAGGTAGAAAAAGTATGCAGATCAAAATAGGAAAGATCATAGTTTTGAGGTGGGCATGAAGGTGTTCCTTCGTGTTAGGCCACATAAGAGCCCTATCCATTGTGGAAAAGGTTCTAAGATTTCTCTTAGGTTTGTGGGTCCCTTTTGAGATCTTGGATCGTATCGATCCTTTGGCTTACCGCCTATATTTGTAACCTAGCTTGTCTCGCATCCACGATGTGTTTCATGTTTATGTACTTAGGAGATATATTGCAGATCCTTCTCATGTGTTATATTGGACCTCATTGCAAGTGTAAGATTAGGTGTAGGTGATGGTGGATCTCGTCCTCATTTTAGAGCATAGGACCCTGACCTTGGAGGTAGAGAGATTGACCAGGTTCGAGTATAGTGGGACAGATATGATGAGACCGCGGCTATATAGGAGGATGCGACATTGCTACGAGTCTAGTTTCCACACCTATTCCAGTGACTTTCAAGAGGAAGTAGAGTCTAACGGGAGGGGGATGTAGTACCCATTTCCGGTCGAGACTTTTTATTATTGATTTTTGATACTGTCGACTATACTTATGAATATTATTATAGCTTTTTGACTTAGCATGATGTTAGATGTTAGAGATATTGGACTGTTGTTGATTTAGATTCTTAGTATGATGTATGTGGATTATTAGAGACAATTATATTGACGATGATATGTTGTTGACATGGTTATATATATGTCTGACTCGCGATACATTCGTCATTTTGAGTAGACCTTAACAATTGAACTAATCTTGTGATCATATGGATATTGATGAAATGTAGAATCGAGAAGTTGTTAGAAATTTTAAATGATATTGTTACTTTCCTAGATGATGTTTTGATTCATATATAGATGATTGTGGATTTATATTGTATATTTTATTTTAGATGTTTTGATGCGGCCAAGAGGCCGAAGGAGGTGTTATGTGTTTTGCAGGTAAACATGTCACAACAAACAATGGGGGGATTGGAGACCAACCACATTAGAATGCTAGATTATTTCAACAAGGGTCACCATAGAAACATGTATTTTGTTATGTGTGTGTGTTTGGATTACTGTTAGGGGGTTCCCATGGGGGGAATCACCTCCAATTATGACCAAGGGTTTATGTGTTATTCTTTCATTTAGTTTCCTTTATTTAATTTTAGTATGTAAAATTTTAGTGATGTATTCTCCTTTTGTTAATTACTTGATTTATGTCTAGATTAGTAAATTAATTAGTTTGCTAAATTAACTAAGAATGGGTCAAAATGAATTCATTTATTAGAATTTATGGCTCTTAGATTATGTGTTTTAAGTTGAGTGCTTGTGATCTTGAGTGTTGTACACCCTACCCCTTCATGAAAATTCGAATTTGGTCTTAAGGGCCAATTTTGGAGGCTTGTGGGACAAGTCAAACTTGTCCCACACCTTTTAAATTTCTATACCAACCCTACCTATGGGTTGGGGAGTCAAAAATAGACCCCATTATGTGTTTTGGGAAGACAAAAAGATAAAATTTTATTACACTTTCTTTCATGAAATTAAAGTTTGTCCTTAGGGGGTGTGGGATTTGATTGTGTGTGTAAGTATATTTTCACTCCTCTCACCCACCAATTTACGGTACATTGGGGTTGATGTTTTAATTTTGAGGTGGAGTTGAGGATGAGTGATGTGGCATCCTACATGGAGCCACCTCACCCTCTTCTCTCCCTTTTCTATTTATTCAAGTTCTTTTGCTTGTTTGGGGGTTACTTCATTTCTTTGTGCTCTTGCATTTTTGAGGAGTTAGAGGATTTTGGAGTGCTTGTGGTCTTGTTGGATATTCTTGGTGATTGTTTTGTCTTGAAGAAGCTTGGTGTGGAACTCTTGGATCAAACTATACCATGGAAAGGTAGGAGCTACACTCCTGTAAAATATTTTCTTTTATATTGTGTATATGTGCATGTTTTTGAGTGTTTTGGTATGCTTGTTGGGTGCTTGGGTAGATTACCTAAGTGTGGTGTAGGAGGGGACTATGGGGATATTACATGTGGGGAGGCATAAGAATTCATTTCATGTTTTGGAGGGATTTGGGTTGGGTGCCCCACCTTGGGCAAGAAATTGTTTGCATTTCTTACTTGGTCTATTTTTATGAGGGAGCCATAAGAGATTGTAGGGAGGCATAAGAGAATGTGGGAGGAATAAGAAGTTCTTGAGGGAGGAATAAGAGTGCTTAGGGGTTTTGAGATGTTTATTGGAGGGTTTTGAGGTGAAAACCATTCCCCATTGGGAGGCATAAATGAACTCCCCATAGATCTTACTCCTTTGGCTCTTGCATGTAGGAGCCTTGTGTATTTTGTTGTTTTCCTTCTTGTGATTGTAGTTGTATTGTTTGTGTTTTGGTATGGTTGTAAAATCTTGTATTGTCATGTGGAATCTTGTTTTGTTACCATGAGTTGAATCCATTTTTAATTGCAATGTGGTTGCGGCTCGATGGCAAATGAGGAGAATGGATTCTTATCCTCATTGAAATTCTTGATTGGTTAGAGAGTGTTGCCTCTCCCCCTTTTTTTGTGATCAAATGAAGTATGGTGGAGCTCTCTTTTTGGTGATGTGAAACATGAAGCGTTGTTGGTGTCCTCAAGAAATATTTCCTTGTGAAAAAAAACCTCCTTGTCATTCCCACTTAGGGTGGAAGACTTGTAATATTGTATTCCTTTTATCTTTCATTCTTGTAAGTTTGTACACTTTAAGTGGAAGATATTGTATTAATCTTTTGAGGAAAAGGTGTATTGATTATTAGTGACCAATATTGCATGGTATTTTATAAAAGAAATAAAAACTTGTGTTGTAAAACTAGTTTTGTTGAAATAGAAAAGAAATTTATAAGGGAATCTCTTATTTCATTGTAGTTAATTTATTTCCCACAAAAGTGTGTAGATCTCATTGGAAAGATAATAGTTCTCATTTTTGAACTTATTGAAAACCTTTTTAAAGTTGGTTGTGAGAAAGGTTGAAAATTATAGTTTTAAAAAAAAGAAATAGCTACTTTTAATGTATTCCATAAAAATTATAAGGTTGTGAAAAAGTTATGTTTGTTCAATCTCTTATAGTGATTGAAAGAAATTTAAATTCTATTCTAAGTAGATGGAATGGAATTAACTCAAATTTTAACTATATTTTACATGCTCAACACAATAGGTCAAATTCCTAAATCTAGTGGAGTGAAAGAAATTACTCATTGCAATTTAGGCCCTAGCCTCATTAGAATGGGTAGTCTCATTATTTAGTTATTGTAAAATTGCTTATAACTTGAAGTGATTCAATATGACAACAAGTAGAATTTAGGTTAATATTTCCTTATACTTCTTAGTTTAATACTATCAAATTTTACAAAGAAATCTCAAGTTCAAAATCTAGATTTTTTAATAATATAACTATTATCACTTAATGATATCTTCTTATTATTAGTAGATACTATTAATAATGGTGGTATTACAACCTAATGACCAAGATATTGATATTAAAATTTATTATTAATAATGATATTAGTAATAGGTTAATTTATTAATATACCTTATATCTACTATATCTTTCGTTTAAAATCTACCTACCTACATATATATACGTCAAACGTAGTACTATAACCCAAAAGGTTTAACCGATTTTTTTTTTTAATATTAAAAGAAAGTGTGCTATGGAAAAGTGAGGCATGCACTTTTGTTTTGTGTTAGAGTGAAAGGGGGTTGGGGGGAGGGTCACCAACCCCACCTCCCACCCCATTAGTCAATGGGATGGGGGGTGGGTTCGGTGACCCTCCCCCCAACCCAACCACTTGCCACTGTAAATTTACCGAATAAGATTTACCACCGCAAAAAAAAAAAAACTCAGACCTCCTGCGCATTGTAATTTGCGGCCTGTGTAGTATGCTTAATCCGTGGAAAATATCTCTCTTATCGTGTATATATATAGTTATTTAATACGAATATATTAAACCAAGATTGCTATTTTATTTTTTTATTTACATACATCGGGTTACATTTAATAAATACATGAAATACAACATACATACATCAATATATATATATATATATATATATATATATATATATTCTCTTTCACACATGAAAACACATACCTATTAACTACTTAATAAAAATGGGGCAAAACCCATAAGCCCATTTTGGGAAAATCAAATAAATAATCAGATAAATAAAATATTTAAATACATTTAAACCCCTAGGATAGGGTGTGAACAAAACAAGCAGAGAAATGTGGAAGTGCTTCCATCCAAAAGCTTGGAATGGCCTCTAATGGCTTCCTCCTCCTCCTCTAACAACCTGCAAAACAAAAGTGAAATAATAAGTCAAGAGAAAGAGAGAAAGAAGTCATTCATAAGGAAACTTAGGGTTAGAGGGTTTTCCTTATCCAAGGGACCTAAATGAATCCATCCAATGGATGAGATTCATCCGACAAAAAGTAGGTGGGGAGTGGGTGAGAGAAATTTTAATTTTAAAATTTAAAATTAAATTTAAAATGAATGGTTTGACTTTTAAGGGGTCACTTTATTGTGAAGGGGTATGTTTATTCTTTTAGCCTATGTGTTAATGTTAGGGACCTTGTTGATTGTTTAAACCTTTTGGTATTAAGTATCTGGGGTATTTATTTATTTTGGCCCCCTTTACCCTTTAAATTTAAATGTGGAATATTTAACTATAGTGAAATTGAGTTGTTTATTAAAATAACACTTAGGGAGAAATTAACCATGCTTGGCCTAACCAAGTTCATTAAAGTATAATGTGGGTTTTTAACATTTCATAAAAAAAAAGGAAAAAAATTATTGTTAAATTTAATTGACTTAGAAATATTAATGGGACAACTGTATCTCAAAGCCTGTTTGCGGACATGCTTTTCAAAAAAATTATTCCATAATTTTCTAGCTTGTCCTAGGTTGTTCTTGGGTCTCGTGCAGGAAAATTTTATGGGTGTTACAATCCACATACAGTAACAAAATTATAAAGCTCCAATTTTCAAGCTTCATGAAATAAACACAATGGTCAAATTCACATCTCAAGTAACCATGCTCATACATAAAACGATCAAACCTCATGTACCATTGTCTTGGAGCTTTCTTGAGCCGATATAGGATTTTTTTCAACCTGTACACTAACTTCTCCTCACCCTTGACTTCATACTCAAGCGGCTGCTGCATATAAATCTCTTCATCCAAATCACCATGAGGGAAAATCATCTTCACATCTAGTTTCTCTAAATGCAAATCCTCTACTACAACTAAACTCAATACTGTATGAATTGAAATCATCTTTACAACAAGAGAAAATATTTCACCAAAGTCAATACATGTTTTCTGTTTAAATCCCTTTACTACAAGCCTTTCCTTGTACCTTTTATGTCCACCCTCTTCTTCCTTGATCTTGTAAACCCAGTTGTTCTGCAATGTCCTGTTACCTGCTAGAAACTTAACCATGTCTCAAGTTTGGTTCTGTTCTAAGGAGTCCATCTCCTCATCCATGCCATGCTCCCACTGGATGTGGGTCTTATCGTACATTTCTTCTTCACAACTTTATTGTTCACCATTATCAGTCAATAATAAATAAAATAGAGAAGGTGTAAATCTTTCTAGAGGTTTGCTTACCCTTTGTGACCTTCTCACAGGAGTTTGGGGTACCAGAGGCTCATTCTGGACCTCCTAGACATTTGTATCCAAATATATTAGTGACTGACGTCAGACACCTGTAACCAACATCAGTTCTACTAACCTATGTCGGTTTGGCTCTTCTGTAAATTATATCAGTTCTGTCGACCAATATCGGTCAGGAGTCAACCAACACCGGTTACTGTGTAACCCTGTCAGTATTACTTTTAAATCTGAGAGTTCATTTTCATTCACAAAATTCTCAATTGGTTCGTCCTTGGGTACCAAAATTTTATCCCTATATATTGTCTTTTCATTCCATTCAATGTCATGAATCCTACTAATTTTAGAATTCTCTGAATCCAAAAAATGGAATCTGAAATCACCAGATCCATAACCAATGAAAGTGCATATCTTGGATTTTGCATCCAACATTTTCTTATTTTCATTATCAAGATGCATAAAAGCTTCTGAACCAAAACATTTAAGAAAATAAGGATCTACCTTTTTTCCAATCCAAGCTTCCTCTGGTATTCCTAAATCTAGTGAACTTGAAGGCCCACGGTTAATCAAATAAACCATTGTATCAATTACTTCTTTCCAAAACAGAAAAGGCAATCCAGAATGTATCCTCATACTTATACCATGTTCTATAATTATATTTGTCATTCTTTCTGCAACACCATTCTCTTGTGGTGTTATTGGTGTTGGTGCTCAAATCAGTCTCACCCCGTTTGTCATTGAAATTCTTCAGTTTGTGGGCTCTGTCATGTTTTCTATCTCCCCGTATTGATGCTTAAAGACTCTATCCTCCATTTGGTTGCCATAATCAGTCCCTTCCTTGGTCAAGGATCACTTAAAATTCCAGAATTTGTTTTTCATTCCTCTGTCCATGTGAAAGAGTCTGTAATTTCTGTGTAAAACTCAGGTTTTTTCTTTCTTTCCATTTTCCACAATCACGTTTTGTTGTCCCTATCTTTTGTGTCCCAAATATTTGTCAAAACATGATTAGAAACAGCTTTAAGGATCACATTTGGGCCTTATATCATTTCCAAACTCTCTTTCCTTGAAGAAAGATTCATTTCCAGGCTCAAATGGTGATTTTCCTGCATTATACGGTTTGACACGTGTATTTTTCCCGGTCAAATTTACTTCTCAGCATCAATGGAAACGTGGCCCTTTTTGGTTGGATGTGGCTCAGTGGGGCACTTTGAAAACTCTAAGGCTTGCTTCAGACTCAAAAGTTGTCCACGTGGAGGGCCGACGCTCATTTGAAAATTCACCTTTTGGTTTGACCTTAGAGTTGCGCCGGGGAGACACATGGACATTTCCGCTACCTTGCCTAGACTTAGAAATTTTTTTCATGTAGCTGGTACAGTTTTGGTGGAATATGGACACGTGGAGGGTTGGCTCGCATTTGAGGATCTGCCTCAGGGTCCCACCTTAACAATTGTAACAGGGAGACATATGGAGGCTCCCACCGGCTACACTTTATACTTAGACTTTTCAAATCAATTTTAAAATGCATGGGACACGTGGAGGGACTACGCATGTTTGGGGACCAGAACCTAAGTTTTATGTTGAAGAAATGCCAGGATGACACTTGGAGGCTTCTGCTCACTCTCCCCTTTTCTTGGACTTTTCAACGGCCAAAGAAAAATGTCTTGGACCCTAGACACATGGTGCCTTCCGCTGAACCTTCAATGTTTTTAACAAACTCTGCCAGACTAAGACACGTGTTGAGCCCATGCTTGTTTGGGGTCTCTACTTTTGGGGACCATCTCAAAATGTGCCATTGAGACACGTGGAGGCTTCCGTTGGGTCATTTTTACACTGAGACTTTTCAAAGGCCAAAAGGCATTTTTCTTGGGCCCAGGGCACGTGGAAGGCCCGCGCTTGTTTGGGACTTGCCTCTGTGCTTCTCCTTTGTAGTTGTGCCAAGGAAACATGTGGAAAAGTATGATATAAAGTGGAAAAGGGGAAGAATAAATGGTTATTGTGTATTGTATCTGTTTTCCATCATTTTTTCTCCAAGACTCCTAGAGATGCTTATACGCATAGTTTTTCATCGTTCTTTGATGAAATTCCTTGTCGTCTTTGTCTATAAAGTCTCATTTGATGGATTAGGAACTTAATTTGTGAGTCTAAGGATTGTTAAGGTCAATATTTTGAAGTTGGAATTTCTCAGGCACTTGTAAACAAATGGGAATTACCAGAGGAGATGGATGTGGGGAAGAATTGCAGAGGAAAGAGAGGGAAAAAGGATGAAATGATGAAAGTGCAGGTGTAAAAGATGAAAAAGGTGTTTCCTGGAGAGCAAAAAGGATTACCTATCAAATTTAGCTGTGTACAGCCTCTAGAAAATGATTAAAAAGGGGATTTCTCACATGACAAAATTAGAATGATTAGGACTCCCAAAAAGTTGTGGTATGGCATCCTAGTCATTAGTCGAGGGCCCAAGAAATGTGATCAGTTCACAATTTTTCCACCTGGAAGATTTCAGATCTGAATTTTTTAAACGTTGTTATCTGAAACAAATTGGTAACAAGAAAAGGTCCCTTGAATATTCTTCTCTTTTGGGGGGGGGGGAAATTGAGTGAGAAAAATGTATAATTAAAATGAGAATACTCTTACAAAAGGTCGAAGGTTGAATTCTTAAGAAGAAATTTGAGAAAGTCGTCTTCCTTAGAGACTAAGCCGAGATAACCTGTTATTTTCTTCTATGTTAGATTTTCTATCATGTCAAATTGGTTTTAATTTATAGCCATTGATGAGCGTTGAGATTTCTTTGGAATCTTTCCTTTGTTGATGAATCTAAGTAGTTTTGAAATTAATTTGTGTCCAATCTCTAGCAATTTGTGTCTGCTCAGTTTCAGAATGTCTACAAATAGTTTCTTGTGTTCCTATTGCAATATTACATTGAAATATTTGTGAAATCACAAAGGATCTCATCCCTATGATAGTTTAATGGTATTTTTAATTTCATTTCAAGAAGATCATTCATAATGGATGAGATAAACAAATTTAAAATCAATCCATTGTGTCATCTGTTGATAAAGATTGTCTGTGAGTCTTCGGGTGTACCTTAGACATGATTGATCAAAGACTTTAGTGTTTAATTGAGTATTTCAATTCAGTCCTTCGTGTTAGAGTCTCAAAGATTATGTGAAAACATGTTGATTTGGGCCTCCATTGAATCACAGCTTCTAGTTGAAGGAACGTCTTAACTATTTTGAAGCTTTCCTTTGTTGATTTGTTCATTGTTGTGAAGTCCCTTCGAAGATCTGGTATTATCAACTTGATCTTGCTTCATCTCCCACCAAAATTATTCAAAAACTATGAATCCACCCTAAACTACCCCTATTTGCCATGTGTATCAACAAAGGAACAAAATCTATTTACTAAAATATGTAGAAAAATTAGGATTTCTTAATGTCTTCAGTAACCTTAGCTTTGTGTTGAAAGTATCTCCATCGTTTAGAAGTGGAAACTCTTAAGAGTTAAATTATGGAGTATTGACCGCATTTTCCCAAGGTTTTCTTCATAAAATTTGTGCAAAAGAAGGATATCTCCATCTCCTTCATCAAACAAAGGTTACACTAAGGGTCCTCTCACCCTGGTTGAAGAGGCATAACCTAAAGTAGTGAGGACAGGTCAAATCCTCTTGAAGGTGTTATCCATCTCTCCACAAATTTGAGTGACAAAGGGCTAGTTAGATCTCATCCTGGGCTACAAAATGACACACACTATGAGCTATTTGTCTCTAAGCTTCCTATTGAATCTATGTTGTTGCTTGGCTTGAAAAGGAGAATGAATTTGGATACCAACACTCATGGTGCCGTTGTCGGTGACTCTTTGAAGTATTTTACAATTACAACACATATAGACCCTGGTAATGCTTTTACATAATTTAAAGTGTAAATACATTGCTGAAACATTATTATCTATTCAGATCTGTAAGAATTGTTCAAAGTTGTGAGTTCTTAGTGTAATATTTCTAGCTTATATAGTTATTGCATTAAGATTTGTATCGTCATTGTTAAATTTGGGTAAAAGAAGAGCAGATCTTGTAAGCTTTACATGAATCTAGTATTGCCATAAATTTGATAGGTTTTTCATAGTGCATTTGCACAAACTAAGGTGAAAATCCTTAGTGGCGAATCCTTGTTGTTTAAATTCTTTATAAATATCAATTTCTTAACATATATCAAGTAAGATTTGTCACTAACATCTATAAAGTTGGAAGGAATAAGATATTTCTTCACTAAGGACCATAGTAGAAGGTTGTTTCAAGAGCTGGGAAAGTATAATTTAGAAGGAAGAAGAGTTTGGAAGGTTGTTGGAGATCAAGCATCAAGAAAAGAGATCTCCATTGGTGAAACTGATCAGCATGTGATTGAATATTGCAGTACTTCCTCAAGTGCTTCTGAATTAGGTAGTCTCTTTGTTGAATTGAATTCTCCATCTAGAGAGGGTCCTTCATCTGTATTTGAAACATTTACTTCTCAATCTGCCCATATATTTTCAAAATCTAATAGATGTTTCCCAGAAACAAAGCCTTTAGAGGGTAGTTATTTTGAGAATTGCATCTCTGTACCACACAGACTTATCACTCCTCATCAGTTTGCATCTCCTCCAAGGTCACCTCCTCAAAATAATATGGCTCAACCTCCACCCAGACCTCCATTTGTTGTTAATACTTTTGATCCCATCAGTTTTAGAGGTATGGATGGCTATCCAAATGTTGTGCCACAATATGTAAGAAATAGATTCACTAAGTTTCAAGAAAAAAATGCAATCACTAGTGATCAACATTTGAAGCTCTTTGTCAATATGATAGAGGAATTCGAAATAGAGTTTGAGGATGTGTACATTAAATTATTTATCCATACTCTAGAACAAGATGCAAGGGACTGGTATAAATCTCTGCCAGATAATTCCATCAACTCTTGAACAAAGATGAAGAATGCTTTTAGAATGCAGTATGGTGATAAAACAAACCCTAGGTTTCTTTTATCAAAGTTTGAAAATAGAAAAAATAATCCTAATGAATCAGTGCATGATTTCAATACAAGATTTAACAAAACATTGAGAATACTTCTTGTTAATTTGAGGCCATGTGATGAATCATGTATGATAAAGTATTCAGATGCATTTGATAAGAAAGTTATTTATTATTTGAGGGATAAGAACCATGGGACTTTGAGGTAGGCCTTTACCATGGCTGTGCAAATTGAGAACAACATTAAAACAATTAGAAAACCTCCTAAGAGGGAGGGTGTTAAACAGATCAACCCTAAGAAGCATCAATCAAGTAAGGTTGTGGATCCTGAGGAAGTTGTAAATAATTTGGCCAAAGATGTCAAAGAAATCTCTCATAAGATAGCCAGGGTAGAGTAGGGATTTGGACAAGGTTCTCAGGGTCAACATAGGCAACAAGGGCTAGACAGACTTGCAAATTATCCTAGAAATGATCAGAGGTTTGATGACAGGGGTAAAGGACCCATGTGAGCTAGACAACCCCAAGCTAGGGAGAATAGAGTAGTGCCTGATCCTCTAAATGCTAGAGTTGCTGTTGTTGGTGATGCTCATGAAATTAAGTGGTGTGATAACTATTTCTTTCCATATTCTCCATGTGAAGTAGATCAGTAAGTTGAAGAAGCTGATGATCATGATAACAGTGATGATGATGCATGCATAATGGATTCCTCTACAAGTTCACAGTAGGGAGCAACCTCAACTGAGATGGTGAGTGCTAGAACTGTTAAAGATTTCTGGGATTACATTCACTGGGTATTACCTCTTTACCCCACTCATACTTCTAAAATTGATATGGTGCAATATTTTGAACTTCCTAATAATGATTTTGAGTACCTAAGAGATCTAATGATTGAGAAGTATGATGGAGGGATCTCTTCTGAGGAGGATAGGAAGTTGTTAATGAATGTTGTGGTTGGCCATGAAAAATAATATAATACCAAGAGTAAGGTTGCCAAAGGGACAGGGCCTCAAGCCAAACCAAAAATTCCAGTGCTTACCAGTATCCCAAAAGAAACTCCAAGGAAATATGCATTTGGAAAAGGCCTTGTTGTCTCAAGTAGAACTTGTGTCCCTCCCCAGTCTCAGACTATAAAAAATATTTTGCCATCAGATGAATTTTTAAACCTTCCTCCTAACACTACATTACCCAAATATGTTCCTTGTGACATAGCCCAAATCTTGAGTCAGATCAAGATTTCTATTCCTATTGTTGAATTGCTTAGAATCCCTAAGCATAGGAACAAAACATTCAAATATCTGGGGTTTAGAGAAGAAAAGCTCACCTAAGGTATAAGTGTTGAGATTCCTCCTACCATTGCAGAGTTGAAAAAACCCCAAGTACTGGAAGAAATAGGTGAACCACCTGAAATTTACTCGGGAACATATTTGATTGAGACTCACTTAAATGTTGATTCATTTTTTACAGCACTAATTATTAAGGATAGACTGCTGCACAATTGTATGTTTGATTCTGAAGCATCATGCAATGTTATGCCTCTAGAGGTCATGAATGAATTGAACATTAAAGTGACAGTAGCTTATGGAAAGTGTACTGTAATGGATTCTAGAGAGGTGTCAGTTGTAGGATGTGTAAAATTTTTGGTGGTACAACATGTAGCTTATCCGAGTAAGAACTTGAAACTTGATGTTGTTGTTGATTGCGCTGCCAAATGGGGCATGTTGTTATCAAGGAAGTGGGTTGGAACTGTTGATGGAAATGTTCAAATGGACATGTCTTATGCCTCCATACCAATTGAGGGCAGCCTTGTGAAGTTACCTGGTGAAAATAAAATGTTATATCTTATTGAGGACCCCAACAATGCTTCTTATGAAGTATTGCATGCAAATATTGATATTGATAACTCTGTGAGCTATGTTGCTTTCAAGGAATATGAAATTGATCAATATAGGTATCATGAACAGGATGATTTTCCTGATAATTTGATGTTTAATGCAGCCTCGAAAGATGTTAAAAAACTTGACCCGGGCACAAAGGATAAGCCTGAAGAAATGTGGTCAAATAGCGACTTGGATGGAAAAGAGAGACAATCAGATGACCAGCTGTTAAAGACATATCAGAACTGCTTAGCATGGTCATATCTAGAATGAAAGGCACTTGAAGATTTTCCTTGATTATTTTCATTGAATCAAGATGCTCACAATTGTATAGTGTATAGTTCCTTTTTTTTGTTCTACTTTTGTTTTTTTGTTCGTGTTGGTGCTCAGCTTTGTCTCGCCCCATTTGCCATTATTTTGCTCTAATCTACGTATTGTGAAATTTTCTACCTCACGATGTGGGTTTTCTGAGAGCTTTTATTTCCATTTGAGATGCTTTGAGTTTTTTGCAAAATCCATTATCGTGTCCCTCCTTAAAGATTTCACCGAGTCTTCCCTATTTTTGCCCCTATTTCTTCAAATTCTGTGGCCTTTTTGTTTTTCCTATTTTTCCCGACCATGTATGCCTTTGAAAATCCAAATCCATGGTCAAAAAGATGCTCGGAATCATGATTCACTTGTTTTTGTTTCAAAAGAATTTTCATCTTTAGCGAAAAATCAGGTTCTGGGCGTGAATGATGATTTTCTTTATTTTGACGATTTGATGGGTGTCTTTTTCCTATCAAATTTAGCTCTCGGTGTTCAGTGGTCACGTGGCTTCTTTTGGTTGGTCAAGAGGTGGTAGGTGAATGTTTTAACTCATCACTTTTTTCTTTTTTGTGAAAAGGAAAATTTGGCCCCGTGGCCCCGCTCAATTCCGATTGGTTCTGTTGGTGCTTATGTGGCTTCTTCTGATTGGATGGGGCACAGTGGGTCTATTTTTGAACTTGTTATTTTTGGATACTTTGGCAAAAATTTTGAACCCACCCCGTGGCCCTGACAAGCTCTAATTGGAGAAAATTTAAGAGGCAGGGAAAAGGTCTCACTTTGACCCCACAGTAGGACACGTGGTGAGCTCACGCTCTTTCAGGGTTTCCACTTTGGGGACCACTTTGAAATAGTGCCATGGAGAAACATGGAAGAACTACGTATGTTTGGGAACCAGCCCTTGAGTTTCATTTTAAAGAAGTGCTAGGACAAAACGTGGAGGCCTCCGCTCACTTTGCATTTTGCTTAGACTTTTTAACGGCCAAAGGAGACCGCCTTGGAACAGGACACATGACGCCTTCTGCTGAGCTTCAAGCATTCAAACAAACATTTCCGGAACAGGACACGTGACAAGCCCACGCTCATTCAAGGTATCAAATTTTTGGGACAATTTCAAGGTGCGCCATGGTGACACATGACAGTTTAAAAGGTCAAATGGATGGGGAAGCGAACCATCGGAGGTAACTTGGATTTTTGCCTCTTGTCCTTAAAAGGGTTAAAATCTCAAAATGACCTGCAAGCCCAGTAAAGGAAGGGTCAAATCTTGCTCCAGTCAGTGCCAGAGGTGCAGGCTCTCAGGGGGAATTTGGAAAATTTTCCTTTTGGGAGAAAAGGAGTTAAAACATCAAAATGGCCCGCAAGCCTGATGAGAGAAATAGTCAATATTTTTCCCCAGTCAATGACGAAAGGGCGGAGCTACAAGGAAAACTTGGAAAATTTTCCTTTTTCCAAAAGAAGGGTCAAATGGCCAGATTTGGTTATAGTTCTACTGGCGCCCACCTTAGGACATGTGTCAGGATCATTTTCCGAGGATGGAGGTGCGGAGGAAAATGGAATTTTTTTCCAATTTTTCAAAAGTTGTAAAAAGTCAAAGGAAGCCCCCAGGTTTGTTTTTAAGTTTGAATCTTCCATGTGGATGGCCCAAATTCAAAGTAAAGATCAACAGTAGTTGAGAGTTGAAATCTGATTTTCCCCCCATTTCTTTGAAACACATCTAAAAGTGCGAGTCTCCATGATTTATTGGTCTTTCCTACATGCCAAGCAAAGAGGGGAGTTAATGTTGATATCTGAGTTTGGTGGGAAGATATGAAAGACGTCTTTTTCCATTAAAATGGTCTGACTATCGTGCCTGATCATATTTTTCATTTTTCTTCTCCGGAGCATGTAAGGAGCTAGATTTGACCGATTAGGGGTGGAAGTGGTTGAAAAATTGAAGGAAGAGTAATCTACTACAGGAAGGATTTGAATGTGGGAGGAATTTGATGAAATCTACCCCCTCGAGCACCTGGTGACATTTTCCAGATCTGATTCTAAGAATCGCGACCATAGTCATGGCAAGGACTGGTAGCAATAAAGGTCTATATTTTGGAGGGAAAAGGGTCCCTGTTGTAAATGTTATCAATGGAATGAATTTTTCATGCAAAGGGTTGGAGTGTGAGGGGTCAGGACTCAATTTTCTAATAGAAAAATCTTGACAGAGCCCATCATTTTGAGAAACCATTTGAGAAGCTTGTATATCTATTTTGTTTTAAATCTGATCATGTTAAGGTGGTTGCAAGTCTACAACCATTGACAAGCTTTAAGACCATTTTAGAAACTTTCCCCTACTGATAGATTTAATCAAATTTGATTTATTGTTTGTTGTTTTTAGAAAAATGTGTTCGTTTTATTTCTGAATGTATGTGAGTAGTTTTTCTTGTTTCTGTTGCAATATTGTATTAAATCTGATTCAATCACACAGGCCTCAATCCTTGTGACAATTTAGTGGCATCTTCAATTTCATTTATCAGAAGAGATTTCATATGGGATTAGAATAAACGATTTAAAATCACTTCTCTTTCATCTGTTGACAGAGATTGTCTGTAAGCCTCTGGGTGTACCTTAGGTGTGATTTGACTTAGATCTTGATGCTTTGTTGGAGTTTCTAACTCGATCCTTCGTGATAAAATTTCAAAGATTGTGTGAAAGAGTACTACTCTGGGCCTCCATTAAAGCACATATTCTAGTTAAAGGAATATTCTAGCTATTCTGTGGCATTCTGTTGGTTTAACCTCCCATTTTGTAAGATTCCTCACGTATCTGGTGAATCAAGTTCATCCTACCCCACCTCCCACAAAACATTCATTCAAAAAAAACCAATCCTACATGTACTACCCCTATTTGTCATGTGTGCATACAAATGCATCATGTCTATTACCAAAACATGTAGAAGCAATCAGGGTACCAAATGTCTTTAGTAACCTTTTCCTTGTTGTGAAAATATCCCCATGATCTAGAAGTGACAACTCTTGAGAGTCAGATTTGGTGTGTTGATCATATTTTCCCAGGGTCTTCTCTATGAAATTTATGCAAAGGAAGGAATTATCATTGTTCTTAAATAAACAAAGGTTACAAAATAGTTTCTCTTACCTTGGTTGAAAGGCACAACCTAAAATAGTTAGGATCAGATCACGTCCTTTTAAGGTGGTACCACTCTTTTCAAAACCTGAGTGCTAACAAGTCAGATAGATTGCTTCCCCAGTTGCAAAATGAAATACATGATCATCTATCTTCCTCTGAGCATCTTCCCAGGTCCATGATGTTGCTCAGTGTTTAAAGGAGATTAAATTTGGGTACCAACATGCTTCTAGCACCATTGCTGGGGATCACAATTCACATTTAAGCCCTAGTAAAACACATTTTGTATGCTCCAAGTGATGTGTGCAGTTCTTTCAATTTTCACACCTAGTGCATTAGCTTTCATTTCATAAATCTGGGTAAAGAAAGGCCAGAAACTTTCAATTCTAGTTTCTAGCATTGATAGGCATTTTACATATCATATTTAGTTCATAAACACTACTAAGGTAGAAATTCTTAGTGGCGAATCCCTGTTGATATGATTTTAATAAGTATCAGTGTCTTACATCTTTGTCAAAGTCATATTTGTTACTAATATTTGCAAATCTGGAAGGAAGAAGGTCTTTCTTTGCTAGGGATCCTACTAGGACATTGTTTTTAGAGCTAGGAAAAGCAAAATCAAAAGGAAGAAAATCCGGGAGAGTTGTGGGAGAGCAGCAGAAAAGAAGAGGGATCTCCATTGATGAAAGTGATCAGCCCATCATTGAAGACTACCATTCAAGTGACTTTGAATCAGGTAGCCTCTTTGTGGAATTGAACTCTCAAACTAGAGAGGGGCCTTCATTTGATTTTGAAATGTTTTCTTCATACTCTTCTCCCGTCTTTTCTAAGGTTGATAGGGATTTGGGGGATACCCATTTTGAAAATTATACTCCTGTGTTTTAAAGACCCTCTGCTCCTCATCAATTTTTCACCCCTCCAGGGTCACCTCCTCAAAGAAACATGGCATTGCCCCCTCCAGACCTCCTTTCATTCTAAAAACCTTTGGGCCTATAAATTTTGTGGGAATGGTTGGATATCCAAATGCAGTGCCTCAAGATGTAAGGAACAAAATGCCAAAGTTCCAAGGAAACAATGCTATTACTGGTGATCAACATTTAAAGATTTTTATCAATATGATGGAAGATTTTGAGATTGAACATGAGGATGTATATATCAAGTTGTTATCCATACCTTGGAAGAGGATGCCAGGGACTGGTACAAATCATTTCTAGATAACTCAATTGATTCTTGGACGGAGATGAGTAATGCATTTAGATTGTAGTATGGTGATAGAACTGACCCTATGTTTCTTTTGACAATATTTCAAAACATCAAAAAGAACCCTAACGAGTCAGTACATGATTTCAACACAAGGTTTAATGAGACCATGAGGAGATTTCCTGTTAGGATAAGGCCTTGTGATGAGTCATGTTTGATCAAATATACTGATGCATTTGATAAAAAGGCTGCATATTATTTTAGAGACAAAAACCCCACAAATTTGAGGCAGGCATTCACCATGGCCCTATAGATTGAAAACAACATCAAGGCAATTGGAAAACCTCCTAAGAGAGATGGTGTGAAGCTGGTTAACCTAGAAAAACCCCAAACAAGCAAGGTTGTATATTTGGAAGAAGTTGTGAAGACTTTGGAAGGGGATGTCAAAGAAATTTCCTACAAACTAGCCCAGGCTGAGAAAGGAATCAGGTAGATCTCACAAGGTCAACACAAGCAACAAGGCCAAGACAGGCTCACAAATCACCAAAGATCTGATGATATAGGTAAGGGACCTATTGGATTTGGAAATAGACTGTCCCAAGCTAGGGAAAATAGAATGGTGCCTGATCCTTTGGCTACCAGAGTTGCTATGGTGGAGTGGACAGATGTCATTAATTGGTGTGACAGATGTTTCATGCCCCATGCTCCTTGTGAATAATATCAACAACAACAATAAGAAGATGATGATGATAATTATGATGATGTCTGCATGATGGGTTTTTCCACGAGCTCACAACAAGGGGTAATTTCAACTGAGGTGATAATTTCTTGGAATGCTGCCACTTTTTGGGACTGCATTCGTAGGGTACCTATTCTTCCTCCCTCTCATACTTTAGAAGTAGATACTATACATGCTTTTGAATTTCCCAATAATGACTTTGAATATTTAAGGGCTTTAATGATAAAGAAGTATGATGGAGGCATCCCCTCTGAGGAAGATAGATAGTTATTAATGAATGTTGTTGTGGCTCAAGAAAAGGAATATAACACAAGGAGTAAGGCTGTCAAAGGGGCAGGGACTGAGGCCAAGCCTAAAGCTCCCTTAATTTCAAACATTCCTAAAGAGGCTCCTAAGAGAGAGGCATCTGCCAAAAGCCCTACAGTTCCAAACAAAAATCATACCCCTCCTCATGCCCAAGTTGTAAAAAATCATGTACCACCTAATGAGTGTATTGTCTTTGCTTCCAAAACTGCCTTGCCAAAGAATGTCCCATACAATATTTCCCAGGTCTTGAGTCAAATCAAAGTCTCTATTCCAATTGTTGAGTTGCTTAGGATTCTTGAGCACAAAAAAAGAGCATTTGAATACTTGGGGTTGAAAGAAGAGAAAATTGCCCCAGGCAGAAACATAAACATTGTGGAGACCCCACCAGTCATTGAAGAACCAGAAGCACCACCTACATCAGAATAGCTAGATGAACCACCTGAGGTTTACTTGGGAACATCCTTGGTGGACTCTCAGATGAATGTGGATCCATTCTTCACCTCTTTGATCATTAAGGACAGACTGCTACATAACTGCATGTTTGACTCCGGGGCATTGTGTAATGTCATGCCTTTGGAAGTCATGAATGAGCTAAACATCAAAGTGACAATAGCATATGTGAAGTGCACTGCTATGGATTCCAGAGAATTTCCAGTAGTGGGATGTGTGAAGGGTTTGGTGGTGCAACTTATAGCCTACCCAGGTAAAAACTTAAAACTTGATGTTTTCATTGCTGATTACCCAGCCAAGTGGGGCATGCTACTGTCAATAAAATGGGCTGCAAGTGTTGATGGGAGTGTCCAAATGGATATTTCCTATGCTACCATCCCAATTGAGGGCATCATTTTTAGGTTGTATGGGGAAAATAAGATGTTGCACCTTATTGAGGATCCCAACAATGCATCCTATGAGGTATTGTACACAAGTGTTGATGCAGATAACTTTGTAGGATTTTTTGATGGAAAGGAGCACAGGATTGAAGAGTGCAAGTGTCTTGAATAGATAGGCTCTCCTTAGACTCTGATTTTTGATGGAGCTTGCTCCAAGTTTGGGAATGGTGCTGGTGTTGTTATACTTTCTCCTAGTCAAGAAAATTTTGTTTTCTCCTTCAAAATCAACTTTGAGTGCACCAACAACATTGCTGAGTATGAGGCATTGTTGTTTGGTTTAAGAATTTCTTGGAAATATGGTGTCAAGGACATCATTGTCAAAGGAGACTTAGAATTAATAGTAAAACAAGTCAAAAAATTGTATGCCACAAAGAATCAACAAATAAAACAGTATAAACATGCAGTTTGGGATTTCATTGAGATGTTTGATTCATTTAACATTGTGCACCATGATAGGAAATTTAATGACTTGGCAGACAAGCTTTTAGTGTTGGGGTCTCGGTTTGACAATTATACAATGTCCCCATATTGTGAATATGAGGTTGAGGTATTGAAAAATCCTTCTGTCCCTAACAACATTAAACATTGGCAAGTTTTTGATGATGATGCTCAGGTGAGAAGATTTTTGTAGAACAAAGAGGAGTTTGCTAATCAGAGTATTGATTGGGAGACAATGGTATGCATAGCAGAGGGTAAAGAGACCTTGTTTGGCAAGGAAATCATCCAGCTAAAGACTAATACCATTCCTAGAGGGTTGGTTTCTCTTGAGTCCAATTTTGATAATGTTGATCGCATTGTTAACAAATGCATGGCAGCCTTAAGGGATATTGAGGAGCATGACCTTGGCACAAAGGAGAAGCCAAGGAAAATTTAGTTAGGAAGCAATCTTAGCAAGGGGGAGAAGCAGTCCTACATCTAATTATTGAAAATTACCAGGATTGCATGGCTTGGACATATTCTGAACTAAAAGCATACAGAGAGGACCTGTTTCAACATGAGATTCCCTTGGAATCTAATGCAAAGATATTTAGGTAGAAACAGAGGCCCATCAATCCACTCTTATCTCTTAAAATGCAATAGGAACTGAAGAAACTGAGGGATGGATGGATTATTCACCCCACAAGGTATTCTTCTTGGGTTGCAAACCTAGTACCAGTCAGAAAGAAGAATGGTGACATCAGGTTGTGCATGGATTTCAAGAATCTGAATAGAGCGTCTATGAAGGATAATTATCCTTTACCAAATATGGAGAACATGCTGCAGTTAGTGACTAGTTCTGAATTGCTTTCCACCTTGGATGGTTTCTCTGGTTATAACCAAGTTGTGGTAAAGGAGTTAGAAAGGATCAAAACAACCTTTACTACTCCTTGGGGGACCTATGTCTATGTCAGGATGCCCTTTGGTCTAATGAATGTTGGAGCCACCTTTCAAAGAGCAATGGATGTTGCTTTTGTTGGCTACATCAACAAGTTTATTACATTTTACCAAGATGATGTAACTGTGCTCTCCAGGAAGATAAGTGATCACCTCCTCCACTTGGAGAAGATGTTGATAAGATGCAGAGAATATGGCATTTCACTCAATCCAAAGAAGTGCCATTTTGGAGTGTAGAAGGAAAATTTTCCTGGTCACGTTGTGTCACAAGAAGGGGTGATGATTGATCAGGAAAGAGTAGAGGCCATCAACAAGGTCCCAATCCCAAGGACTAAGAAGGGTATTCAGTCCTTCTTTGGGAAAATAAAATTCATTAGAAGATTCATATCAAAATTTGCTGAGTTGACCATTCCAATCACTTCCATGTTGAAGAAGGACCAGGTCATCAAGTGGGAGGAGGCTGTTATCTAAGCTTTCAATGTGATTAAGGAGGCACTAAAGCATGCACCTGTTCTGACGGCTCTAGATTATAAGAGTGCTTTCCAACTGTTTTCCTTTGCTTTAGAGAACACTATTGCTTCTACCCTGCTACATAAGGATGATGAAGGGGATGAGAGGCATATTTCCTTTTTTAGTAAGGCCTTACAAGGGGCTGAACTGAAATATACCATTATGGAGAAACAAGCATTTGCCTTAGTAAAAGCAACAAAGGTTTTCAGGCCTTATATTATAAGTTCTAAAATTTTTGCTTATGTCCCTCACACCATGGTCAAGGACATCTTATCATAGATGGAAGTCTCAAGCCAAAGGTGCAGGTGGGTGAACAAGTTGCAAGAATATGAGATGGACATCCAAACCATGAAGCTAGTGAGAGGTTTGGGCTTGGCTGAGCTTATGGTTGAGAGAAACTTGCAAACGATTGAGGTAAATGAGGTTGAAGAAGGTAGGGTAGATGTTTTTCAAACATTGATGAGTTCTAAGTGGTGCAGGGAAGTAATTTTTTATCTCAGACATCTGAACTGCCCTAAGTATTTAAGTAAGAACCAGAAAAGAGCCCTTAAATTGGTTTCCCAAAAATATGTCATTACTAATTATGGGCTAGCTTGGAAGAATCCAAAGGGAGTCCTCTTAAGTTGCATTACTGAAGATGAACCCCCAAGATAATTTCTAATTTCCATGGAGGAGTTTTTGGGAGGCATTTTACTGCAAGAGTCACAACACACAAGATCCTAAGGGCTGGTTATTGCTGGCCAAATATTTTCAAGGATACAAATTTTTTTGTTAGAAGATGTTAGAGTTGTCAACGCTTCTCTGGAAGATAGAAAGCTTCAGGCTCTCTTCCTTTACAACTTATATCAATTGAAGCTCCATTCAAGCAATGGGGAGTGGATTTCTTTGGTGAAATTTCAGACCCTTAAAGTGTTGGCCATAAGTAGATTCTTGTGGCCACTGATTACTTTACTAAATGGGTGGAGGTAATCCTCACCAAGAAGGAAACACACCAAGTGTTCATGGATTTTCTGTTAAACCATATCATCGGCAGGTTTGGGGTACCAGTCAAGATTGTTGCTGACAATGCCATGAGCTTTAGAGCTAAACCTTTGGTTGCAATGTGTAAAGAATATGGGATCAACCTGACATATGCCTCTAATTACAATCCCCAAGGAAATGGACAAGCTGATTCCAGTAACAAAATTTTTCTAAAGATTATCAGAAGAACCTTGGAGCTAAACAAGAGAAAGTGGGGTGAACAGTTGAAGTTTTTTGTTTGGGCAGATAGGATCACTGTCAAGAGGGTCACTAGAAAGAGTCCATTTGAGTTGGTATATGGGACTCGGGCCCTACTACCTCTTTATATGCAATTGTCTTCATATAAGTTTATGAAACAGCTAGAAGATCAAGAGGTAGGTCCTTATGATGCTCACATTAACCTGATTATTGAACTTGATGAAGAAAGGAGGGCATCCCACCAAAGGCATGTAAAGTTCAGAGAGAAAGTGAAGAACTTATTTGACAAGAAGGTCACTCCCAGAGCTTTCAATGTTATAGATCTCGTGCTGCTATGGGATAGCAAACATGAAGATAAGGGAAAGCATGAAAAATTTGACTCATTATGGATGGGCCCTTACTCCATTGATATTAGAATTGGTGAGCATACCTTCTTCTTGAAGGATCTGAATGGTAAACTGATCAAGCTGGCTGTTAATGGTAGGAATTTGAAGCATTTCTTGGATTAATTCCTCTGAATCAAGGCAAAATCTTGTGTACAATGTATAGTTTGTTGTTTGTTCCCTGTATTTTGTATTTTTACTCGTTCTGGTCCTCGGTGACCTATTTCTACTAGTTTCTTTATTTTTTTTAGATGGCTCTATTTCTCTACTCTATAAGATGACTCTGTTGCACAATGGCTATTCTTGGCACTTGGTCTACCTTTGTTCTTGTGGCACTCACAGGGAGTGCCCATCCCTGAGTCAGAGCCAATGTTGGTGCTCAGATTTGTCTTGCCCCATTTGCCATCCTTAGCGAAAAATTAGGTTCTGGGCATGAATGATGATTTTCTATATTTTGACATTCTAACAGGTGTCTTTTTCCTATCAAATTTAGCTCTCGGCGTTCAGCGGTCACGTGGCTTCTTTTGGTTGGTCAGGGGGAGGCAGGAAAATGCTTTAACTTATCACTTTTTAATTTTTTGTGAAAAGGCAAATTTGGCCCCATGGCCCTGCTCAATTCTTATTGGTTCTTTTGGTGCTTATGTGGCTTCTTCTGATTAGATGGGGCGCGACGGGTCTATTTTTGAACTTGTTCTTTTTGGTTACTTTGGTAAAAATTTTGAACCCACCCTGAGGCCCCACCAGGCTCTGATTGGAGCAAATTTAAGAGGTGGGAAAAAGGTCTCACTTTGACCCCATAGAAGGACATGTGGTGAGCTCGCGCTCATTCAGGGTTTCCGCTTTGGGGACCACATTGAAATAGCGCCATGAAGACATGTGGAGGAACCACGCATGTTAGGGTATCAGCCCTTGAGTTTCATTTTAAATAAGCACCAGGATGACACATGGAGGCCTCTGCTCACTTTGCATTTTGGTTATACTTTTCAATGGCCAAAGGAGAGCACCTCAGAATAGGACACATGATGCCTTCCGCTGAGCTTAAAGCATTCAGACAGAATTTATCGGAACGGGACATGTGGCGAGCCCGCGTTTGTTCAAGGTATCAAATTTTTGGGACCATCTCAAGGTGTGCCATGGCGACATGTGCCAGTTTGAAAAGTGAAAAGGATGGGGAAGCGAACCATCGGAGGCAACTTGGATTTTTGCCTCTTATCCTCAAAAGGGTTAAAATCTCAAAATGGCCCACAAGCCCAATAAAGGAAGGGTCAAATCTTGCTCCAGTCAACCCTGAAGGTGCAGACTCTCGTGGGGAATTTGGAAAAAAAAAATTTGGGAGAAAAGAAGTTAAAACATCAAAATGGCCCGCAAACCCGATGAGGGAAATAGTCAATACTTTTCCCCGATTAATGGCGGAAGGGCGGAGCTGCAGGGAAAACTTGGAAAAATTTCCTTTTTCCAAAAGGAGGGTCAAATGGCCAAATTTGGCTGCGGTTCCATTGGGGCCCACCTTAGGACACATGTCAAGATCATTTCCCGAGGACGAAGGTGTGGAGAAAAATGGAAATTTTTTCCAATTTTTCAAAAGCTGTAAAAAGTCAAAGGAAGCTCCTAGCTCTATTTTTAAGTTTTAATCTTCCATGTGGACGGCCTAAATTCAAAGTAAAGAACAACGGTAGCTGAGAGTCAAAATTTGATTTTCCCCCCATTTCTCTGAAACACGTATGGAAGTGCGAGTCTCTATGATTTCTTGGTCTTTATTACATGCCAAGAAAAGAGGGGAGATAATATTGATATCTGAGTTTGGTGGGAAGATTTGAAAGACGTCTTTCACCACTAAAATGGTCTGAATATCGTGCCCAATCAGATTTTCTATTTTTCTTCTCCCAAGAACATAAGGAGCCAAATTTGACCGAATAGGGGTGGAAGTGGTTAGAAAATTGAAGGAAGAGTAATCTACCAGAGTAAGGAGTTAAATGTAGGATGCATTCGATGAAATCTACCCCCTCGAGCACCTAGTGACATTTTATAGATATGATTATGAGAATCGTGATCGTGATCATGGCAAGGACTGGTAGCAATCAAGGTCTAGATTTTTGAGGGAAAAGGGGTCCCTGTTGTAAATGTTATAAATGGCACAAATTTTTCGTGCAAAGGGTTGGAGTGTGAGGGGTATGGACTGAATTTTCTAATAGAAAAATCTTGACAGAGCCCATCATTTTGAGAAACCATTTGAGAAGCTTGTACATCTATTTAGTTTTAAATCTGATCATGTTAAGGTGGTTGCAAGTCTACAACCATTGACAAGCTCTGAGACCGTTCTAGAAACTTTCCCCTGATGATAGATTTAATCAAATTCGATTTATTCTTTGTCATATTTAGAAAAATGTGTTCATTTTATTTCTGAATATATGCGAGTAGTTTTTCTTGTTTCTGTTGCAATCTTGTATTAAATCTGATTTAATCACACAGGCCTCAATCCTTGTGACAGTTTAGTGGCATCTTCAATTTCATTTCTCAGAAGAGATTTCATCTGGGATTGGAATAAACGATTTAAAATCACTTCTCTTTCATCTGTTGATAGAGATTGTTTGTAAGCCTCTGGGTGTACCTTAGGTGTGATTTGACTTATATCTTGATGCTTTATTGGAGTTTCTAACTCGATCCTTCGTGATAAAATCTCAAAGATTGTGTGAAAGAGTACTAATCTAGGCCTCCATTAAAGCACATATTCTAGTTAAAGGAATATTCTAGCTATTATGTAGCATTCTTTTGGTTTAACCTCCCATTTTGTAAGATTCCTCAAGGATCTGGTGAATCAAGTTCATCTTGCCCCACCTCCCACCAAACATTCATTCAAAAAAAACCAATCCTACATGTACTACCCCTATTTGTCCTGTGTGCATACAAATGCATCATCTTTGTCACCATAACATGTAAAAGAAATCAAGGTACCAAATGTCTTTAGTAACCTTTGCCTTGTTGTGAAAATATCCCCATGATCTGGAAGTGACAACTCGTGAGAGTCAGATTTGGTGTGTTGATCATATTTTCCCAGGGTCTTCTCTATGAAATTTATGCAAAGGAAGGAATTATCATTGTTCTTAAATAAACAGAGGTTACAAAATAGTTTCTCTTACCTTGGTTGAAAGGCACAACCTAAAATAGTTAGAATCAGATCACATCCTTTTAAGGTGCTACCCACTCTTTTCAAAATCTGAGTGCTAACAAGTCAGATAGATTGCTTCCCCAACTACAAAATGACATACATGATCATCTATATGCCTCTTAGTGTCTTGATAGTTCCCTGATGTTGCTTGGAATTTGAAGGAGATTAAATTTGGGTACCAACAGTTCATGCTGGTCCTTGGTGACCTGGTTTTGCTGGTTTCTTGGTTTGTTTTCTGGAGAATGGTTATGGTTTCTCTGCTCTGCAAGTTTATTCTTTGACTCCATTTCCCAATGGTCTATTTTTTGCACTTGGCTGCTATTTTTTCTTATGACGCTCATAGGAAGTGCCCAATCCTAATTTGGAGCCAATGTTGGTGCTCAAATTAATCTCACCCCGTTTGTCAATGAAATTCTTCAATTTATGGGCTCGGTCTTGTTTTCTATCTCCCCATATTGATGCTTAAAGACTTTTTCCTCCTTTTGGTTTCCATGATAAGTCCCTTCCTTGGCTGAGGATCACTTATAATTCTAGAATTTGTTTTTTGTTCCTCAATCCATATGAAAGAGTCTGTACCTTGGGTGTAAAACTCAGGTTTTTCCTTTCCTTCCTTTTTCCACACTCACATTTTGTTGTCCCTATCTTTTATGTCCCAAATATCTATGGAAATGTGATTGGATGCAGTTTGGAGGATCACATTTGGGCCTTATATCATTTCCAAACTCTCTATTTATTAAGAAAGATTCATTTCCAGGCTCAAATGGTGATTTTCTTGCATTTTACGGTTTGACGGGTGTATTTTTCACGGTCAAATTTACTTCTCAGTATCATTGGAAATGTGGCCCTTTTTGGTTGGATGTGGCTTAGCGAGGCACTTTGAAAACTCTAAGGCTCGCTTCAGAATCAAAGGTTGTCCACGTGGATGGCCAACGCTCATTTGAAAATTCACCTTTTGGTTTGACCTTAGAATTTCACTGGGGAGACACGTGGAGATTTCTGCCACCTTGCCCAGACTTAGACAATTTTTTCATGTAGTCGGTACAATTTTGGCAGATCATGGACACATGGAGGGCTAGCACGCATTTAAGGATCCACCTCAGGGTCCCACCTTAACAATTGCAATAAGGAGACATATGGAGGCTTCCACCAGCTCTGCTTTATACTTATACTTTTCAAAGAAATTTTGAAAGGTGTGGGACACATGGAGGGACCACGCATGTTTGGGGACTGACCCCTAAGTATTATTTTGAAGAAGCGCCAGGAGGAAACTTGGAGTCTTCTGCTCACTCTACCCTTTTCCTGGACTTTTCAACAGCCAAAGAAAAATGTCTCTGACCCTAGACACATGGCGCCTTCCACTGAACCTTCAAATTTTTAACAAACTCTGTCAAACTAAGACACGTGTTGAGCCTGTGTTTGTTTGGGGTCTCTACTTTTTGGGACCATCTCAAAATGCGCCATTGAGATATGTGGAGGCTTCTGTTGGCTCCTTTTTACACTAAGAATTTTTAAAGGCCAAAGGGCATTTTTCTTGGGCCCAGGGCACGTGGAAGGCCTGCACTTGTTTAGGACATGCCTTTGTGCTTCTCCTCTATAGTTGTGTCAAGGAAACATGTGGATGGCTATGATATATAGTGGAAAAGGGGAAGAATCAACAGTTGTTGTGTATTGCATCTGTTTTCCATCATTTTTTCTCCAAGACTCCTGGAGACGTGAATACGCATAGTTTTTCATCATTCTTTGATGAAATTCCTTGTCATCTCTATCTATAAAGTGTCATTTGATGGATTCAAAACTTAATTTGTGAGTCCAAGGATCGTTAAGGTCGATATTTTGAAGTTGTAATTGCTCAGGCACTTGCAAACAATGAGAATTACTAGAGGAGATGGATGCAGGGAAGAATTGTAGAGGAAAGAAAGGGAAAAAGGATGAAATGATGAAAATGCAGTTGTAAAAGATGAAAAAGTTGTTGCCTCGAGAACAAAAAGGATTACCTGTTGGATCTAGTTGTGCACACCCTTCAAAAAATGATTAAAAAGGGGATTTTTCACATGACAGAATCAAAATTATTAGGACTCCCAAAAATTTGTGGCATGGCATCCTAGTCATTAGTCAAGGGCCCAAGAAATGCTATTAGTTCACAATTGGTCCACGTCGCACCTTTCGGATCTGAAATTGTTAAACGTCACTGTCTGAAACAAATTGGTAACAAGAAAAAGTCCCTCAAATATTCTTCTCTTTTGGGGGAAAATTTGAGAGAGAGAAATGTATAAATGCAATGAGAATACTCTTGCAAAAGGTCAAAGGTTGAATTCTTAAGAGGAAATTTGAGAAAGTCGTCTTCCTGAGAGACTATGCCAACATAACCTGTTATTTTCTTCTATGTTAGATTTTCTGTCATGTCAAGTTAATTGTAGATGTATAGCCATTGACGAGCACTGAGATTTCTCTAAAAGCTTTCCCCTACTGATGAATCTAAGAAATTTTGAAATTAATTTGTGTCCAATCTCTAGCAATTTGTGTTTGCTTTTCAGAATGTCTACAAATAGTTTCTTGTGTTCCTATTGCAATGTTACATTGAAATATTTGTGAAATCACATAGGATATCATCCCTCTGACAGTTTAATGGTATTTTTAATTTCATTTAAAGAAGATCCTTCATATTGGATGAGATAAAAAAATTTAAAATCAATTCAATGTCATTTGTTAATGAAGATTGTCTGTGAGTATTCGGGTGTACCTTAGATGTGATTGATCAAAGACTTTGGTGTTTAATTGAGTCTTCCAATTCAATCCTTCGTGTTAGAGTCTCAAAGATTATGTGAAAACTTGTTGATCTAGGCCTCCATTGAAGCACACCTTCTTGTTAAAGGAACATCTTAACTATTTTGAATCTTTTTGTTGTTGAGTTGTTCATTGTTGTGAAGTCCCTTCGAAGATCTGGTATAATCAACTTTATCCTACTTCATCTCCCACTAAAATTATTCAAAAACCATGAATCCACCCTAAACTACCCCTGTTTGCCATGTGTATCAATAAAGGAACAAAATCTATTTACTAAAATATGTAGAACAATAAGGATTTCTTAATGTCTTCAGTAACCTTAGCCTTGTGTTGAAAGTATCTCCATCATTTAGAAGTGACAACTCTTAAGAGTTAATTATGGAGGATTGACCGTATTTTTCCAAGGTTTTCTTCATAAAATTTATGCAAAAGAAGAATATCTCCATCTACTTCATCAAACAGAGGTTACACTAAGGGTCCTCTCACCTTGGTTGAAGAGGCACAACCTAAAGTAGTGAGGACACGTCAAATTATTTTGAAGGTGTTATCCATCTCTCCACATATCTGAGTGAAAAAGGGCTAGTTAGATCTCATCCCGGGCTACAAAACGACACACACTATGATCTACCTATCTCTAAGCTTCCTGTCAAAGTTGTGTTGTTGCTTAGCTTGAAAAGGAGAACAAATTTAGATACCAACAAATGAAACCATTCTTTCCCTACGTATCCCATTCACTTAACAATAATCACTGAAATCCTTGCTACATTATTCATCACCATTGTCAGATCTGAGGCACTTTAACTTTGAATTTCATTCATTCTTAACAAGGTATTTCCATCTTTTAAAAGTCTCAAAAACATCAGATTTACATTTAATACAATAAAACCATACCTTTCTTGTAGCATCATAATTGAAAGTAACATAATACTGGGATCCTCCATGAGAAGCTACCTGAGCTGGTCCCCACACATCTGAGTGTACAATCTCAAATTTTTGTTCCTTCATAGTTGCCCCAACTTTGAGAAATCTCACTCTCTTTTTCTTTCCAAATACATAATGATCACAAAAATCAATATCTAAATATTTCAAATATGATAACTTAGCCTTATCCTTTAAGATATGCATTCCTTTTTTAGTCATATGGCCCAACCGATTATGCCACCTGCATGCATTTGAATCTAAAATAGATAATGCAGAAAAGGAATCAATAACACGAGTAGATAAATATAACGTTCCTACCTTATTACCTCTTGCCACAACAAAAGCACCTTTGGTGACTTTCCAAGAGTCTTCTATGAATGTAATCATACAACCAAATTCACCTAGTTTCCCTGTAAAAATAATATTCCTCTTGATGTTTGGCACATGCCTCACATCTTTCAATACCCATGTATTTCCATTCTACAATTTTAGATGAACTTCTCCTTTACCAGTAATACTGCAAGGTTCATCATCACCCAAATAAACATGTCTAAAATTTCCCCAGACATAATTTCTGAAATAACCCTTGTTAGGAGTTGCATGGAAAGAAGATCCTGAATCTAAGACCCATGATTCAATTCTATTATCTAAGGAGAGAATAAGAGCAGCTTGCATTACCTTTGCCGCAACAAGATTTTCTTCTTTACATTTGTCTGGTTGTTGGTTATCTTTATCCTTTTACCAAAAAAATTTCTATGCATGTCCTTTCTTTCCACATTTCCAACCGGTAATTCCCTTACCTCTGGATTTAGATCTGTTATCCCTTGACTTTAATTTCCCATTACTCTTACTCTTAGATCTCTCCTTCTGTTTTCCCTTGTTTTCTACATTTAAAGCATTCCGAGATGATTCCTCTGTACTTTTCCTGAGATTTTTTTCATTCAATATTATATTAACCAAATCATCAAACTTCAAAATATTATTAGCAAATGTTGTACTTCTAATCACCATTACCGAATTATCCCAACTATTAGGTAAAGAACATAAGAATAAAAGTTCTTTCACTTCATCATCAAATAGAATATCAACCGATTTTAACTGATTTCTAATAGATTAGAAATCGTTCAAATGACAAGATGCAAATCCACCTTCATGCATCTTAGAACTAAATAGTTTCTTCATTAAATAAAATTTATTTTAAGCACTAGGTTTTTCATATAAATTAGCAAGAGACGGCATTAACCCTACCATAGAATTCGCTTCAGTAATATTGGAAGCCATGGATGCTACCAGTATCAATATTATAGATCCCAAAGCCTTTATGTCAAGAATCTTCCATTCTTTATCATTCATCTTTATAGGTCTAGAATTCTCATCCGACGGTAAATACAAATCTCTTTGATATAGATAATCCTTAATCTGCATCTTCCATAATTGATCATTTCGGTCGTCAAACTTCTCTACCTTGTATTTTTTTTCTTTTGCCATTGTTGTAGCTTCCACTCAATTAGAAAACCCTCTGTGAGTAAATTTTTCAACACATAAAACCCTCAAACAAAGCTCTAATACCAATTTTTGGGGTTAACACACTGGTTGTACAGATAATATATCACATCTAAGCATATATGCAAATAAAATTAGATATTCTACTAGAAGAAATACACAAAACAAGAAATAGAAATCAACATCATATTTAACATGGTTCACCCAGTGTGGGCTACGTCCACCAAGAAACAAGCCAATCTATTATCCAAAGCTTTAAGAAGATATACAATTGAAGATCTATAATCTTCCACACCTCTAAAATGTACAGTACTTTCTTCACTCAAGCTTTTGCTTCTTCACCTAGAATTCTCTCTCTCACAATTATTTTCACAATAATCATCAACGTTTGCAAGTTCTTCTTAATTATTTCTTCTAAACCCTATCTTTCATGATTATAAAGGTGTATACAAACTTAGGGAACTTAGCCATTCAATTACAATCAATACATCTTCTTTAACACTAAAAAAAGATCTAATTCCTGAGAGTTAATTAAAACATTCACACATAGGTAATTGACCCTAGTTAGCTCTAACCGATGTCGGTTCCTCCTTGCATGACTGATGTTGGTGATTGGTGACTGATGCTGGTCATTGGTGACCAATGCCAATCCCACCATAACTGATGTTAGTTACAATGGTATTTAACAAGTTTCATATTGCAAGCTAATCCGAAGTAATTGAGCTCCATAACTCAACAGTAACTAAGATGTAATCATGGAAATGACATGTTGTGGGTTTGTTAATCCTTTGGTGAATTTTTGTGGTTAGGTCATTGCTAGCATTCATTCTTCGGGGAAAGTGTGGCATCCACATGTATATGGTATTTTCAAGTGTCTATGCGAGTCGATGAATTATGTAAGTATCTTATGTGTTGTTGTGTTTCTCTAATTTGAGCCCTTATGGTGTTGTGGAGTGAGCAATGTAAGTACAAAAAAAAAATTATCTTGGTATTTTTACTGTGGTATTTGTGTGTGTAAAATGTGGGTGTTACAAGTTCCTCATAGATAAGTATGTTACCTTAGCTAGTAAAAACATAACATCTTGGTCTTTTATGAAGGTTTTATAGGATAAATATGTTTTCTCAACTTAAACCTATCTATAGCTTGGGAAAACCCTAAGTGCAATTTGAATTAAACTAAACCTCGATTAAATAAGAGGTTAACTTATGCAGGATGTGCATAAACAAGATTCACACCAGAAATCATAATTTTATGTTTTATGCTGAGATACAAAGGCAAATATATAAAAGGAGAGTTCCTATAAAATAGGAAACCTCCTATAACAACTCACTAAATATGTGAAGTTGTTTTAACAATTTCACTTACAATCCAAATGACGATTATTACAATTATAAGTTATTTCTAAACAACTTATAATATAATAATAAACTACAAATATTAATTACAAATAATGTTAACACTAAAATATGTCTAACATTCACCCCCTTAGTGTGAACATTATTTACTAAAATCACCCCCTTAATGTGAACACAAAAAATTGCGCCATAGAACTGGAACTAGAATCGTATACCTCTACATACTGTTAGGTTTGCATATTTGTGGCTTGGATCTTGTTGTATGGATCTTGCTACACATGACCAATCTGCTTCACCATAGTGAACCCCATACCGTATGATCACACTTCCACCGATTCACCTACATACGTGAACTCAACAGTTCATGATTTCACTTCCAGTGAACACTAGATTTCACTGGCTGATCGATGTTAGAAGTATGACAGTCAAAGAATATTTGTAGTCAGAGGATCACTCTAGTTCATCTTCCCTCCTATACAACTATTCTAAAGTTTCAAAATTGGAATTCTTCTCATTCAAATCAAAACAAGGGATGGAAACCACACACCACACAACTGAAATAATATAAAATACTACCACCAAATTTGAATGCGACCCTGTCGTTGGTGACTAACAAGAGATGTTGATCACCCTCCTTCCTCCATTGCCTCCGACCTCCAATAGGTGAATTATTTCCCATAATTATTCCTCATCATTGGGACAATAAATTTCTTCATATTTAGAATATTCATCCAAATCAGTTTCGTCTTCAACCAAATTTTCTTTTTCATCTATTTTTTCATCAAGTAGATCTTTTTCCCTCTTTTTACAATTTAAAATTACATGTCCTAATTCTTTGCAATAAAAAAATTTAACCTTTCCTCATGATGGAGCATGCTTTGAATTATAATTGCCCTTTTTGATGATGTACTAGCTTTATTGTGCACATATAAAACCTCCTCTTTTAGCTCGGAAGGTTCATTATGATCAAGAAGAGTAGAAATTACTCCTTCTAAACCAATGTTAAGATTTCTCATAGTAAAAATCATATGATACATTTTTTAGGAAAACTATTCAAAAAAATTGCTTTGGCATCATCATCATTTACCTTTTCATTAATTCCTGCAAGTTGATTAAGTAGAGAGTGAAATTTTCTTACATGATCTGTCATTTTTGCACCTTCATCCATCTTGAATCCATATAATTTTTGCTTTAGATTCATCTTGGCACTGTTTACTTCAAATCTAAAATGCTTGTTTAAAGTCTCCTAAATCTCCTTTGCAGACTTTGTGAAGTCCACATGGTGCAAGTAGGCTTTAGATAGACCAAGACAAACGGTTCCCAAGGCCTTTTGATCCTTGACAGTCCACTTTGCGAGATCCATTGCATTTGTTGGTATTGTAGTGTTAGGTTTAATGAAATCCCACAAATCCTTCTCAATCAAATTCAGCTGCAGGGTAAGTGCAGGAAGTTGATGGACAAATATAGGGTCATCCGTGGACATCATATTGCAAATAACAACATAATATCAACTTGTAGGGATTATTAGCAATACATACACTCAAAATTAGACAAAATTATATTAATATGAATTGTAGAATCTGGAATCTAGTTTCTAAAATACTAATTTTTGTACAAAATGGACAAGATTAGCTATATTAAACACTCAAAATTCAATGACTTGGTATTTTTTTTTAAAAACGCCGATAAGATTATAGTCCGTTTGCCCACAATTTGGATGACCAAAAATTGATATATATTTTTTTCCTTTGGTGAAAAGTTATATGCCACTATCTATCTTGGGATGGATTTTATTTTGTATTTTTTTGAGTAATATTTTATTTTTTATGATTTTTTCCGTGAAAGTGGTATGAAAACATAAAGAAAACAGAGCACTTTCCGTTTGCCCGCCATAACTTCATCAAAAAAGATTGAAATCAAATAATTTTTTTTTTGAACATGTATATAATTTCACCATGGTTGGGATGGTATAAGTTTTATCACATTCTGATAAGTGAAACAAATTTTGCAGTCTTAAACGTAGACATAAACATTCACAGGAAAAAGTGTCTTAAAGACCTACTATTAGTAAAAAATTATAAAATGATATTTATCCTCTTCTATTCACTTTAAAATCAATATTTCTACAAAGCTAATAGTCTCCCCTACGCAATGGTACCATTTTTATGACATATTTTTTACTTTTCAGCATGGTTCAAGTCCGCGAAAGACTAAATTTGATGTTTTGTTGTTTTTAATGTAAAATTCAGGATTTGATGTCCACTTAATTGTCCCCCAACTTGGTGCACTTACCCTGCATCTGGATTCTCCATGTATGAAAATCTAGTCCTTCAAACTTCTCAACAAGACTTAACTTCTCCATTTTTATTTTTATTTTTTTGCAAAAAATTGACAAAAAAATTTTTGAAGTACGCTGGACAAATAAAAATAGCCCAGAATCACGTACTCACACAATGAATCAATTAGAAGACATACATATTTTCCCCAATTGGTCATTTGTATTGATTGATCGCCAAATCTTTGACAATGTTTAATTTGTTGCGTGGCAGAAACATCCTCGTGGAAGAAAACTGAGGCTTAGTTTATTCTTAGAGAAGAGATACATGTCATCATTGATGGTAGATAATCACTAAAAAAGAATGTAATTATTAGGTATAGCTACACAACTAACAATCAGAAATACCTTTTATATTGAATTATCGCAATTTATCTTTTATTGACCCCGACATCTTGATTAATGGACAATTATGTGACATGTCTCAAAACCTCTTCTTGGTGTCGAGTGAGAAGTAGTATCTGGCACTTTTGACTTAATCAAGCTGAATTAATATCGCTAAAATGACTCAAATGGAGATAGGATGAGACATTGATTAAACACATGTAAAAATGAAAGCCAAACCCAAAGATAAGAACAATTTGTTCAATGGAAGAATGGTGAAAAATATAAAAAGATTTGCAAATATGCAGGAAAACCAAGACCAATAATTGTTATCTCAATTTTTCCCCTAGGAAAAATTGATCAAACATGACCCTGCACAGGAGATAATCAAAGGTTCAGCTCAGTATGGCAAGCCCACATTTCAAATCCTAACAGTCAGGTTACAAGCGGGACTCAAAAATGGAGGAGAAGAGTTGATGAAGGGGGCCAACAACAGCAAAGAAACTAGAGGCTCACAGGTGAAGAAAAAATTCAAAAGGGCTTGAAGTTTTCAGACTTCGTCACATATGAGTCAACTCAGAGCCAAGTAGCAAGGTCAGTGGAAGCCTCCACATAGTCAGAACCTGACGAGGTAGTGTTCACTCGAGGCCATGAATCGGTTAAGTATAAGAGTGTCAGAAGAAGGTGCCATGTGTCTCAACGGTGCACCTTCAAGGGTCAAAGCCAAAGGCAGAGACTCAAACAAGCATCAAGCCTCCACATTTCCCAGGTCCAAAAAGGAGACATAGTTAGAAATTGAAAAGTCTTAGGCCAACGGACGACACCACATGTCTAATCGGCACAAATTCAAAGATGCAGCCTAGAGCGAAGACTCAAACATGTGCCAACGTGCCATGTAGTTAGGGACCAAGAAAGGTAGCATGCCCAAATTGGCTAAGTATAAAAGAAACAGAGCTAAGCTGTGGAAGGAGCCACTTGTCTCATCAGCACAACTTCAAAGGTGTGGCCCAAAGAAGAGACTCAAATGTGTGCGAGGCTTCCATGTGTCCAAAATTCTGAAATGGGGGCAAAGATGGTGATTGAATCTGCTAAGGAAAAGAGAACCAGCGGAAGCCTCCACATGTCTCAACGACGCAAATTCAAAAAGCACAGCCCAAAGACAAACCCTGAACTAGCGCCAACCCACCATGTGGTCAAAGCTTGAAAGTTGAATCGGCCCCAAATCGGTTAAGTATAGAAGAGCCAACAAAATTCTCCACGTGTCATCTGGGTGCAATTTCAAAGGAAGAATTAAGAGCGAGTTCCCAAATGAGTGCATTCGCCACGTGGCTAGAGTCAAAAAATGGAACAGAGGAAGCCCAAATTGGCTAAGTATCAAAGGATCAGCAAAAGCTTCCACGCGTCAACTCGACGTAACTTCAAAGGGAAAATTTGGAGGTAGGTCGCAAATGTGTGTTGAGCCTCCATGTGTCCAAGGTTAGACATATGGCCCCACCAAGCAAAAGGGATACGTGGCCATGCTTCAATTCAAAGTAGGCTAGTGGGCCTGGGGAAGAATTTTCACCAAAGTGGAAAAAGTGGGCCAGCGGGCCCAGGGATGACAAATGGAAAATGAGAAGGTTGCGGGCTTGTGGGGGCTTTTGTGAAAAAGTGTATTTTCGAGCCTGCGGGGCAGTGAGAGGTTTTGTAATTTTTGCATCTTTTCGCAAAAAGTGTAGTTTGCATTTTCAGGCCCGCGGATCACCCTTGCAAAGATTACGTTTTCACCTTTTTGCACAGTCTTGATGCAAAATCTTCAGATGATCATATCTTTTGACAAGAAGCTTGGATTTAAGCAAGAGAAGACTTTTTGGAAAGGTCTCGACCTCCTCTACACCATGAAAGTTTGAAACTTTAATTTTGACAAGGTTAGATGGGTGAAAAATAGGAAAACATATTTCATGCCATTAATAAAGGATCTGATTGCTTCAACAACCCGATCAAATTTGATTTAATCAGCCTTTCTTACTTCTTCAACATGGCAAATAGACATGGAGAGGCAGACTTGATAGATTGTAAGTGGATTTGCAAGAGCATTGATGGCTAGTAGCTGAGCTTCCAAATCAAATTTCCCACCTCCTTTCCTTCTCCTCTCTTCACTTCATCTATAAAGGTAAGAGCTTATCTCATTGTAAAGGGTTAGACATTCTTGTTTTGCACCCTCCCTTTTTCTCTACTCTGTAGGTGAATTCGTGGAGTCTTGAAACCCTCCATCTAAATTTGTAATGTAATTTGTACCCTTTAGCTGTTGTAATGTACTGTATCAATTCTTGGAGCAATAGAATAAGTCTGTGGATGATTTCAACCCTCTCTTATGTTTATTTTCTTCTTCCTGATCCCTCATTGCAATTTCTGGTCATCTGTGCGTGGTGGTTGTATTACATTTTAATGGTCTGTGTTTGATAGAAAAGTCGGTGTTCAACATTCCTTTGGTACATCACCTCTGTTAGTGTAGGTTTCATTTCTTGTATTCCCTTAACCTTGTCTCCTTGGCAAGTTAGAGTAGGATTTAGAACGAACCTCTACAATTTGAACGTGTGCACCTGAATAGAAGAATAGGACCTGACCTTCAGCTAGAGAGCTCTCTCGACTCATAAAGTCCCACACTTTGAGAGATGCTCCATGTTGTGTAGTCACACTGAGGATCTCAACCCATCAAGTTGTAGATTTCAGGGGTACTGTGATTTTGCACCAACAATAATTTATAGAACTCAAGGATTGCATATGAAAGATGGGTGCACGGATTTGAGAATATCATAAATGAACCACAAAGGAGAATGTTGCATGGATCTATAGGAACAGATCAAAGGAGTATTGGAATGATTAAATAGACGGTCATATTGAATTGGATTTTAATAGAGGTTCATACAGACTGCAAAACTCTAACATGCATTAAAATTTGTCTCCAGTGACTTTTTCTAAGCTCCACCAGGCACAAAAATAACATCTCATGCATTTCCTTATTTGGCCTCTTTGAACTAATTGATCCTTGGCTGAAATAGAGGCTCGATATTTTGTGTTTCCGAGTCGAGAAAAATAATAAAAAACTTTATGCCGAGATTGGACAATACCTGAGAAACTTTTTTGAGATTAATCTGTGTTGTAAAACTCGAACTTGTACTTGATTCGTTCCTTAGTGAAATATTTTAGTGATCTCGATCCTTTTTTATTGAGACTAGTCCTAGAACATGCAGATTTACACATGCGCAAGTCTACATGAAATTTCTTCAACATGTATCTAAAAAATGTAGTAATGGATCTCATACAGCGAAGCAAAAATTAGTCTTGGAAAATGCCTCATTATCTTTCTCAAAAACTCATTTCTCTGATACCACTAAAATAAAATGCAGGAGCATAAACAAGATTCACACTAGAAATCATAATTTTATGTTTTATGCTGAGATACAAAGGCAAATATATAGAAGGAGATTTTCCTATAAAATAGGAAACCTCTTATAACAACTCATTAAATACATGAAGTTGCTTTAAGAACTTCACTTACAATCCAAATAATTATTATTATAATTACGAGTTGTTTCTAAAAAACTCATAATACAATAATGAAATACGAATATTAATTACAAATAATGTTAACACTAAAATATGCCTAACATAAAATGTGGATGTTACAAGTTCCTCACAGATAAATATGTTACCTTGGCTAGTAACAACATAACATCTTGGTCTTTTATGAAGGTTTTATAGGATAAATATGTTTTCTCAACTTAAACCTATCTATAGCTGGGAAAACCCTAAGTGCAATTTGAATTAAACTAAACCTCAATTGAATAAGAGGTTAACTTGTGGTTGGAAATTGTAACTAGCTCTTAGAAAACAAAATTGTTTTGGAATATGTTGACTTGAGCGAAATGGGAACACTAAAAACCTAGTCTTGTAAACCCATGTGAGTAACCCTAGTGAGTGGCCAAAACCATAAAAAGGTAGTTAATTATTCTCCTACGATTGATCTCGTGGTGATACTTAAATGACACAAGTGGAGTCTACTTGTCCAAGTGCCTATGTAATAAACTCTTGTTTTGAACCACTTTTTTCCTTCTCAGGTAAAAGTAATCCCTTAGTGTGTAGTAGTGGATTACCTCATGTTGCTCGAATGTGTTGTGAGCTAAATATATTAGAACTCTCTATTATTGTCTTATAGTACGGTTTAGTGTCCACTCTAGAATGCTTTTGAAGATAATAGATTGTGGGACCTTTCTTAAGGTTATTGTTTAAAGAAACTCTGATGCATTTTTACCCAAGGATTGAAATAGTTCTTTGAAAGGTATTTGAAAGGGATGAAAGTTGTTTTATATGTCTCGCTTGTAATATGCAATTAGCACTTGAGTGTCTAAGAGGAATGGAATGAGTTGTCTCATGTTACGTTACACTCCTTGTATTATCGAATCCATTACTATAAATTATGTGTTATAATTTGATTTACAATTGTTCTAAAAATAATGCTAATATTGGGCACAAAGCGATTCAAAAGTATGATGTAAGTGAAAAGATTATAAGAGTAAATGAGATTTTTGTTTAGAAATAACATCGCCCCTGAAGTCCTTACAACTTAATTAGGAATTCTCATGTTGAAAAAAAAGGGAAATTTCCCTTTATGAGATCAACTATTTTAGCAAACATAAACTTTTAAATATGTATAAATAAATAAGATTTCAAGTTGTGAAAATGTCAAATTGACTAAAACTAGCTAGTGAACTATATCAGCTATAATAGGAATATAAAGTACCGTAGAGGAGAAAAACTAATAGTAGGAGGTAACTTGACTCTAAATCTCCTTTAAATATTAATCTTTCTTCCCCTGGACTTCATATTTTTTTTGCCTTACGTAATGAGGGTAGAATTTAAACCAAAAATAAAATTGAGAACCCTTGCATAAGAACGAACATTATGAGTTTGGTATGCATTAAAGATGTTACAAATAACTTGTTGAGTTATGGTAACTATGGTAAGAGAGAGAGAGAAAAACTAAGAGTTCTTGTTATAAGTTGAATTAGAAAAGAATATCAGTATATGTAGGTTGGGAATGGGAATTTATCCTTGTATGATAAATGCTCTTGGAATTTTAAACATAACCAAGATGTGACCATGGTAATAACGCATTGTGGACTTGCCAATCCTTAAGTCCCTCTCGTGGTTGGATCATTTCTATTAACTGATCGTTAGGGAAAGTGTCGTATCGACTTGCACCTAGTGTTTTCCGTGTAGTCCATTTGGGTTGTTTGGGTTAGTGTCTCTAGTGACGTGAAGTTATTCAATTTAAGTTCTTGAGGTATCATGTAACAAGAAAATAAAGACAAATTTTATTTCAATAATTTTAGTGTGAATTTGGGTGCGCCGTATTTTGGTGGGCATTACAATGTGTGGAAATCTGATTTTCCACAACTTCAAAAGGTAGTGGCTATCACATATTAACAATAGAAAAAATCCACTGCCTCTCCCCGTGAACTTCACGTTCTCACTTCGTACTGGCATGAGTTGTTATTCCCCTTGCCTTGTTCACATCGATGCTGATTTTTGAAAACTTTTCCGTATGTAAAATTTCAACTGGCTTCTCATCGTCCTTGACACGCATTGCAAAATAAATCAGAACCAGGACCAGGACCACCATTTTCGCCGATAGAAACACCTGTAATCAAGTGAAAACGGTCGTCTCCGTGCAGTTGCAGCGACAGGAATGAAGAAATGGTGAGAACAATTATATTTCAGGATTTAAATTGGTTATACTTTTGAAGACAATTCCTCGCAAAGGCATTTATTGTTGTTGACGATGCAACGCCGAATTCCGAGTCGGAGACTAGTGAGAATGACATGATTTGATTTTCAGAATGAGGCAGGTACTTGGAAAATTTTGGAAAATCCACTAGCTGGGTACTTAGGGGAGAAGACCCAGTATGTGAACACGTCCCAATACTTGAACAATATTTTGCATTTAAAATATCCAATACTTGATGGAATAAAAACCAAAATTTTGATTATTGAAGTTCAAAAATATGTTTTTTTATAAACCATATGTGCATAGGGTCAACATCTCAGTATTACTTAGTACAACAATAAATATTGATTGGTACTTTCATTTTCTACAATAAAAGAGTCATTTGTTCAAAATATAAAAACAACATATCAGTTGACAAACCCATCATATCTATTTAATGGGTTGAATATTTGTCTTCTCAATTCATGTCTTTCCATATTCCAAGTTGGGTTGTTCAATCACTAGATCTTTCATATCTAGACATTAAGTCATACCTGCAAAAAAAGAGGCAACCTTCTTCTCAAGATTCAAATTCATCCATTAAAAACACAAAGAAAATTGTACAGGATGAAGGTAAAAAATAAATATGAATATCAAATCAAATAATTCTAGCCACAAGATCATCTCAAAATCAATTTCAACCTTTGATTAAAAAGACCCTACACCTTGATCCATGTCTTACATTTTGATTAGATACTCTCAAATTGGTATTGGTATTATATATTCACTTTCCTAGTCTTCTTTACTGCTTTCTTACTTCTGCAGGGTGCCTGATTACAGTGGATTTTATAAGAAGAGGTTTACTTCTATCAAGTTTTGAAAGGAAAGGTCCAGCAAAGCAAAAATTGCAAGTTAGTTTTTCATGCCAACTGCTTCAAGAGGACACTTAAATATGTAAAAAATAGTCACATTTATTACTTAAGGCCCTTTTCCCACTGGAATGTATTCATACATAGAGCTCAACTGCCTGTTTTCTCTGATATAAGCTAACGTGTACCTTGCACTTCTGCTGAAAGCATGTTGTGATCTGCTTTTTGTTTGACCAAAGATCTGTTCAATTAAGTTAGAATTAGACATAACAGATTGCTGAGTAGAACTGCAAGTTTATGGACTGATTTCTATTTAATTTATCAAAAATTGGCCCCTACAGCAGAGCACATTAAAAAAATATTAAGATTGGAATTGAGTGATTCTTGATCATAGGATCCTGCTAAATAATTCTGTGAACATCTATTAGATAATGGCTTTAGTGTTTTCTCCCATAAAGTACCTTAATTGGAAATAATATTAACTTGACAATAGAATTAGTAACTTCAGAATGTAAATGATTTTTTTTTGAGATATTTTATTTGATCACTCGTATGTAAGCAAATAATATTACAATATGATTCGAAATTAAAGGCTTAGGATAAAAAAATGTTTAATTATAACTAGCTGTCAAATTGGCAATCCTACGTGGTGAGGGATTTGGCTCCATGGGACCCTGCGATCATATGGCTAGAGTCTCTTGTTATCTGAAAATAAGTCATCTACAGATATATGGAGAATGTGCTGGACATATCAATTGGTATCGTCCACAACCCATAGACATCTGCCAAATAATGAGAACTGAATTTTCTCACAAACAACATCCACTGCATCCTATAAAATTGAAAAACTGAAATTCAAACCATTATCAAAATCCTACAAGGATTAATGGTAGTGAATATAAATCGTAGTACAGTGTAGGTAAAGAATGCAACAGCTCAAACATATGTCCAACACATTCTTTATATATATCTAGCTAACTCTGTAAGATATAAAAATCTGCACCATTTAATACAAAATAGAATTCTGTAACTCTATGTGAACACTGCCCCAATACTAAGGAGATAAGATAAAGAGTTTCCAAACTACAGGGATAAGATAACTAGCTATGTTTATTTATATCTAGCTGTAAAATTGATAAACCTACATGACAAGGAATTGGCTCGATGGACCCATGGACTCGGGGTGTTGACATAATGGCACTACTCCTAGAAATTAAAGATATAGGAAAGAAAAATGTTTATTTATAGGGGAGAAGGGCCAGTATGCGAACACCCTAAGGTTTGCAGGCCCATGGAGCCAATCCCTTGCCACGTAGGATCACCAATTGTAATATTATTTGCTTACATATGATCTATGAAATAGAATCTCTCAAAAAAAACACATTTACTGGTGGAGACCCGAAGTGGTTCACACAACGGGACAGGTCTTGAGCATTTAATTCGAAATAAAAGAGAGAAACAGTATCTGTCCTTCTCATCTTGATGCGCGTAATAGATAAGCCACAATGAAAGGCTCAACCACCATTTACCAGTGGTTGTTTTACCCGCCTTCCAAACTGGTTTGCTCAACCCACCATTTACTAAACTATTCCATGGCACATTTTGGAGTCGTTTCAAACTGTTTTGCTCAACCGCCATTTATTTAGAAGATTTTAGGGGAGAAGGGCTAGTATGCGAACACCCTAAGCTCATACATTAAGTGAACCAAATCCTTGCCACGTAGGAGTGACAGTATGTCAGCTAGGTATAAATAAACATTAACAATATCAAAGACTTGTAATAAATTCTGAAAAAAATAACGAAGCTTACAAAACTTGAGAGTAGGTTATCAGATTTGTTTACTTGTTTAAGACTTTCAAGTTGTTCTGCCCATTCCTGTTTCAACATCTCCTTCTCATTTCTCATTCGCAAGATGCAATCAAAGCTTTAGAGAAAATGAATACAAAAAATGGATAACAAAATGCAGTCAGAGTTTCAGTGAAAATGAAAGAAAAAAATGGCTAAAAAAACGAGTTGGATTATTTCATAGAAAAAGGAGAAAACGAGTTGGATAAGATAAAGAGTTTCCAAACTACAGTGAAAAAGACAGAAAAAAAATGCGTGCCTGTAGGGTCGGATTGTTCACTGTATAATGCTATGGGCAATATGACAACCTCGAGAAAGGCACTGTGAAGCCACCCTTCACGCAAAACTCGCACAGGCTATAAGCCCACTCACAAACAACCACCAGTCGCAACTACGGAGAAAAAAAACGAAAAAAACGAGAAAACGAGTATAAGGCACCGACAAAACGAGAAAACTACAGAGAAAAAACATGAGAAAATGAGCAAACCGAGTATAAGGCACTGATAAACAGAGGAAAACTATAGAGAAAATGAGATTAAAATGGGGATTAAAATGAAGGTTAAGATCCTAATCTGCCCTCAGTATTGGATGAAATAATCAGTATTAGAGGAGTGGGAAAAAGAAAAAATGGATGAAATAATCAGTCCAAATAATACAGTATTTATTGGTACTTTTACAAAATTGAATTGTTGTTTTAGGTCATAATGCTTTCCCCTAAAATACAAGAATCAGGACGACTTCAAGACGACTTCAAATTTTAATTCCTTGATGGCTGAAATACAAAACACATTTTCGGAACTTAATGTTACACCTGGCCTCAGTTGCATATGTTCCCCATTTATTTTGGAAATCATGACCCGCCCTACAAATGGAGCATTTAGCTATTATAGCGATCAGACAAGCATCATAGAGGGATTAGCATATGTATTTTAGACAGGGGTGTGATCTAGCATGTACCCAAATCAGTAACGTGATACTTAAACAGAAAGAACAATAGAATAACTAGGTCAACGTTGTTAACATTGGCTCCGTGCTTCTATTAGGAGATCACCATGCTCATATTCATGGTTTCGGAAAACATAATGCCAGGTGATTCCTGATATTCATGATCTTGATAAAGAAATGGGAGGAAAATCAATAGAATTTGGAGCCGGTATAATAGGCACTTGCCCTAAATCTAATTTAATCAAATAATGTTGGAGCTGCGTTAATTTGACAGAGGTCGGTTCCAAATCACAATGTCAATTTGACAGCTAATTATAAATAAACATTTTTTTATCCTAAGCCTTTAATTTTGAAACATATTGAAATATTATTTGCTTACACATGATCGATCAAATAAAATATCTCAAAAAAAACACATTTATTGGTGGAGACCCGAAGTGGTTCACTCAAACTTGACAGGGGTTGTGCATTTAATTAGAAATAAAAGAGGGAAACATAATCTGTCCTCCTCACCTTGACGTGTGTAATAGACAAGCTCCAATTAAATGCCAAGATGTACAGTAGTACAATAGATTTGTTGCCACCGTAATAGCATATGTAGTCAAGTTATTACAATTAGGATTCTTACAAGAATTCAATTCTGAAGATGGTTTGATGTCAAAAAACATTACATTAACAAGACTTGCGTCAATTGATCGATATGAATTACAATGTCGAAAGGGGCGACTGTATGTTCGTGTGAAACATTCGAATTAATATTGATCAATTACAAACAAGCTGATGAATGTAGTGTTATTTGATGACACCTCATCTTTAGAAGTGTTTATAGATGATCTTATTGATATATTAATACACATTTTACTAATTTTATATTGTTTGATACTACAGTGTTCAGAGAAGATGAAGACAAAGAGGAGTTTACATCGAGCACAATGTATGCCCAAAAAACGAGGTGTACAATTTGAAATTGAACCATCTAACCATGAAACAGATGAATAGGATGCTACAATAATAAGTGAAGAGGATGGTGCAACAACAAAGCAAGGAGATACAAACACAACTGATGATCATCAGCGAGAACCTGCTGGTTGTGAACTAAATAGGCATGAACTACACGAGACTGTGCTTGTTAGAGGCAACACTTTGACCAAGAAGGTTAGAATTTTGTCTAGTTGGTCAAAAGAAGATATGTTAAAGGCCATAGATGATATTGAGTTACTCGCATTATTCAATTAGAGCTGCTGCACTGAAATATCATGTCATCCGTGACATGATATTTCACTTGAACACTATTCTGCATTTAAAATATCCAATACTTGATGAAAAAAAAAACCAAAATTTTGATTATAGAAATTCATATAGGGCCAGTATGCGAACACCCTAAGTTCGCAGGTCCAGGGAGCCAATTCCTTGCCACGTAGGAGCGCCAATTTGACAGCTATTTATAAATAAGCATTTTTTTATCCTAACCCTGATAGATAAGACACAAATAAATGCTCAACCACCATTTACCATGGCTTGTTTTGGACGCGTTACACATTGTTTCCTCTGGACGCGTTACACATTGTTTTCTTTGGACGCGTTGCATTTCCTCATGCCGAGTTGTAATGCAAATGCTGGTTGTTTGTGAGTGGGCTCACAGCCTGTGCAAGGTTTGCGTGAAGGGGTCTTTCTCAGTGCCTTGCTCGAGATGTTGACCCTATTCACATGTGGTTTATAAATAAACAAATTTACAAACTTCAATAATCAAAATTTGGGTTTTTATTCCATCAGGTATTGGATATTTTAAATGAAAAATAGTGTTCAAGTATTAGGACGTGTTCACATACTGGCCCTTCTCCCCTATGTAATCAACAACCCAGCTTATAAATTCTGTCTTTATCAAATAATATGAAATTAATAAAACATGTATTCGATCATCGTTAATGGCGCCCGACGGGGTAATCACAAGTCCACCTACAAGTTCATAATTCATACTGTCATGTATGATAAGCTTGCTAAAATTTTCCAATTGTAGATGATCTTATTGATATATTAATACATATTTTACTAATTTTATATTGTTTGATACTGCAGCGTTCAGAGAAGATGAAGAGAAAGAGGAGTTTACATCGAGCACATCGTATGCCCAAAAAACGAGGTGTACAATTTGAAATTGAACCATCTAACCATGAAACAGATGAACAGGATGCTACAATAATAAGTGAAAAGGATGGTGCAACAACAAATCAAGGAGATACAAACACAAATTATGATCATCAGCCAGAACCTGTTGGATGTGAACTAAATAGGCATGAAATGTAGGAGACTGTGGTTGTTAGAGGCAACACTTCGACCAAGAAGGTTAGAATTTTGTCTAGTTGGTCAAAAGAAGATATGTTAAAGGCCATAGATGATATTGAATTCAACAATTATTCTATTAGAGCTGCTGCACTGAAATATAATTTACCTCCTACATCTGTTCATTATTGGCTGAATGGTCTGACCCATACAAAAAGGAAGGGGCCTGCACCTATTTTGAGTGAAGGAGAGGAGAAAGAGATAGTTGAATGGTGTAAGCAAATGGCAGATCTAGGGCATGGAGTGGGATTTATGCAACTGAGGGCATGTGTTGCACAAATTTGTGAAACTAGAGAGACTCCATTTCGAGAAGGATTACCTGGAAAATCTTGGTGTGAAGGATTTAGAAAAAGACACCCAGACATAGTCCTTCGGACTGCTGAAGGTCTAGAAAGAGATCGTGCAATTGGTTTACGTCCAGAGGTGGTTAGCAAGTTTTATGAAAAACTAGCTAGCATTAATATCAATTCCTATGGTGCAGGCAAAATATGGAATTGTGATGAGACAGGAATCCAGGCAGGGAGAAATTGTGGCATGAGGGTGCTTGCCACCAAGGGTTGCAGGAATGTTCCCAAAATCATTCCTCGTAGCAGAGAATGGATGACAATTCTATGTTGTGTAAATGTCTGCAGGGCAATGTATCCCTAACTTTTACTTATTTAAAGGTCAGAAAGTTTCACAAAATTACATCAAGGGATGTGAACCAGGTGCTTGCATGGCTGCTCATCCGAGTGCTTGGATGACTAGAGAGCTCTTTATAAGCTGGTTGTATCATTTCAGTAAGTCTGTACCTGGAGGGGTGTGCCCTGAAAATAGGCATTTACTTATATTTGATGGTCATGGAAGCCATGTGGCATTGTCAACTATAGAAGAGGCCAGGCGATTGGGGATTGATTTATTGACATTGCCAGCACATACTACACACAGGTTGCAACCACTAGATGTTAGTGTCTTTGGTCCTTTTAAAGCATATTTCAGATCTGAGAGGATGCAGTGGATGTGTAATAATAAGTACCAAGAAGTCAAACGTTCAGACTTGGCAGAAATAGGTAGTAGAGCTCTCGCCAAGGCCTTGACACCTGCAAATATTCGTGCTGGTTTTAGACGAACAGGTATATGGCCACTTGATCCAAATGCATTACAGAATGACATGGAATGTAGTAAACTATATATCATTGAAGAAGATGCCAACGAAGAAGCTGCTGAAAATGTCACAGATGATGATACTACTGAAAACATTATGAATGTTGATGGTACTGAAAACATAATAGATGTTGATGCTGCTGAAAACATACTAAGTTTGTCAAGAGATGTAGCTCCACCAGTTGGTGACAAAATAGGAGAAAATTACTTAATGGAATCAGTTGAGAATCTGTCAACAGCAAAAGAATTCCATTCAACCATTGGAACAATGGTTGTTGCTAATACAGAGACGGAGGAACCAAGTGTACAGGGAGAAAGACAAAGTATAATGTAGACCAAAGATTATGAAGTGAACCACATTGTGAATACTGGTGACCAAGGCACATCCAACTGCAACACTGAGGCCCAGGGATTTGGAGAGGACGATCTCTCATTGCCAAGTGCACCAGAACAACCTACTTGGCTGCAAGAGCATATTGCAGAGTTGGGACTTGATCAGATTGGAAACATTGAGGATGAAAGTATATCTTTACCTTCGATGCCAACCAACCTTGTGCCAGCAGACTTTGAACCAGCAAACTTTACTCATTATTATGCTGACACAGAGGAAATTGAGGTCATTGATAAAGATAAAAACGAGGAAGAGACAACTGGCCATGATGTTGTTTGTGGTATATCAAATGATGGTGTTGCTGCAAATGAGAAGAAATTGGGTAAATTTTTAAGGTTACCGACACAAATTGTACGGGATCCTTCCAAAGGTAAGAGTGATGCTGCACTCCGGATAAGTCGTGCTTCACAATTGTTAACATCTGATGCTTATGTTCAGATGTTAAAAGATACAGAACATAAAAAACAAGAAATATGTGAAGGGAAACAGCGTAAAAAGGAGCATATTGAGGCAAAAAAGCAAGAAAGGTTGGCAGCAAAGGAGCAGAAAAAGGAAGAGAGATTGCAACGCATTAAAGAGAGGCAAGAAAGGGATCTACAAAAGTTTGTTGAAAGACAGGAGCGCGAGAAACAACGGGAAGTAGCTCGCCAAAAAAAGGAATTGGAATTACAACAGAAGGAAGCCACTCGCCATCAAAGGGAGAAAGAGAAACAAGAAAGAGATAACAAGTTCAACAATCCGCAGGTTTTGTTTCCCATGCATCATTCCATGCCCATACAGAACTCCATGTTACAAGATATGTTGAAAGTTCCTATCCCAGATTACCACCCTTACTTCCTTGACACCAACAGAATGCAAATAACTTCAACTCCAACTACACACCCCATTATCCCACAACCTCCTACTTCACACACAACCTTTCATACCATATCTGGTTTTCCTATTCCACCATGGGTTCATCCAGTGAACCTCTTGATGACTCCAACAACATCTGTCAATGATACAATCATTCCTGATAGTCCAAACTAAGGGCCTTTTTGAAGGTGTGACATGGTTATGGACTAACAAACTGATTTACTAATTATGGCAGCATTCGAGGAGAATTCTTTTTTTGTGTTGCAGAAAAATATGTATCGAAATCAATTGTGCTTGCATTATTGCATTCACGATTATAGGTTATAGTTGGTATATTTTGCTCCGACTGTAATGAATATGGACACATACAGTATAAGTTTATATGTTTTGCTCCAAATGTAAGAAATATAAAGACATGCAGTTTAGATTACTACATTTTGCTCGAAATGTAATCATTGTTTCAGATGATGAAACCAAATCAGCTCAGAATTTGTTCATAACCTTATTTAAATTGTTGCAGCTTAAAATGAACACCATTAAATAATGTAAATGTATTTTTTTTTTATAAGTATAAAAAGATTTTATTTATTAGGTAGACGGATTAGTGTTTTACAAGGCTCCCAAAACCTTGTACAAAACAAAAAGATAAAACATTGAAGATCACAACAAACTGACTACAAACAAAATCAAAACAACTTAATACAGCAAAAGCGCCCAAGAACATTTGTTTATACAAAACTGAAAGACAAGGATTTATTTGAATCTTGGTGAGGTAGAAACCTCACCTCTATGCGGCTTAAAGACATAGAATTGTAGGTAACATTTTCCTTGAGTATTAGTAGTGTGAATACACACTGTTTCCACCCTACTTCAACCGATCTCCACGCATAAAACTGCTGCTCCAAAGCTTTCCATGCAATCTGCACATGCATGTTTAACCATATATTAAAAAACCGAATTTGTTTGAACACAGAGAATGAAAGAACCAGTCAAAGCTATCAAAATGCAGTCAGAGCTTCAGAGAAAATGAATGCAAAAAATGGATAACAAAATGCAGTCAGAGTTTCAGTGAAAATGAAAGAAAAAAATGGCTAAAAGAACGAGTTGGATTATTTCATAGAAAAAGGAGAAAACGAGTTGGATAAGATAAAGAGTTTCCAAACTACAGTGAAAAAGACAGAAAAAAATACGTGCCTGTAGGGTCGGATTGTTCACTGTATAATGTTGTGGGCAATATGACAACCTCGAGCAAGGCACTGTGAAGCCACCCTTCACGCAAAACTCGCACAGGCTGTAAGCCCACTCGCAAACAACCACCAGTTGCAACTACGGGGAAAAAAATGAAAAAACCGAGAAAACGAGTATAAGGAACCGACAAAACGAGAAAACTACAGAGAAAGCGAGAAAACGAGAGAACGAGAAAACTACAGTGAAAAAGAAAGAAAAAAATGCGTACCTGTAGGGTTGGATTGTTCACTGTATAATGTTGTGGCCAATATGAACACCTCGAGCAACGCACTGAGAAGCCACCCTTCACGCAAAACTCGCACAGGCTGTAAGCGCACTCACGAACCAACACCATTTGCAACTACAGAGAAAAACACGAGAAAACGAGCAACCGAGTATAAGTAAACAGAGAAAACTACAGAGAAAACGAGAGAGAAAACTAGAGAGAGAAAAGAAATAAAAAAATGCGTACCTGATTGTTCATTGTATAAGGCACTGAGAAGCGAAGACAGTAGGTGACAGTGTGCAGCAAGGGATACAGTAGGTAACGCGTCCAGCGGAGGAGACAGCGCATAACACATCCAGAGGAGGAGACAGTATGTAGCGCGGCTGAACAAAACAGTGTGGAACGACTCCAAAATGCGCCATGGAAGAGTGGGTCGAGCAAACCAGTTTGGAAGGAAGGTAAACACTGTGAGAAATGACTCCAAAACGCGCCATGGAACAGTGGGTCGAGCAAACCAGTTTGGAAGGCAGGTAAACAACGGTTGGTAAAGGGTGGTTGGGCATTTAATTGAAGCTTATCGCATACGCGCGTCTTATGGTGAGGAGGACAGATACTGTTTCCCTCTTTAATTTCGAATTAAATGGACAACACCTGGCAAGTGGAGTGAACCACTTCGGGTCTCCACTAGTAAATGCGTTTTTTTTTGAGATATTTTATTCGATCGATTATTTGTAAGCAAATAATATTTCAATATGTTTCAAAATTAAAGGCTTAGGATAAAAAAATGTTTATTTATAACTAGCTGTCAAATTGGTAATCCTACGTGGCGAGGATTTGGCTCCATGGGCCTGCGAACTTAGGGTGTTCGCATACTGGCCCTTCTCCCCTAGGTACTGGCTTTCACATATTAACAACAGGAAAAATCCAGTACCTACCTAGTCGTTGTCATATCAACACTCTTTAGTTCACGTTCTCCACCTACATACTATCGGGTGCTGCTATGATGTCGCTTTTGAAAGAAATTGCGGTATGGCAATGATTTTGAAAAGCCTCTTTCTCATCGTGCTTGACTCGCAGTCGAAAAAGAAAATAAATGGTTAGTTAAGTATGGAGCTTTAAAATCGAAAGGAGATTCACAACATTGCTGCAAAGCGAGTGTTTTTTTAATGGCCAAGCGAAGACTCTGGTTTGGGTGGACATAAGCAACAATCGGTTTGGCGGAATAATCGCATGGAACAAATGTTGCGTGTAATGCGCGTGGGTGTCCTCTGTACAAACAACGCACCGGCGGCCTTCCATGCGGGAAGTGGTCGAGATGTTGGTGTCTTGCAGTTTCAGCGACAGGAATGAAGAAATGGAGAGAATGATGATATTTTAGAGTTTGAGAATTCCTCGCGCAAAGGCATTCCGACTCGTAGACTAACGAGAATGAAGTGATTTGATTTTCAGAATGAGGAACGCACTTCGAAAATTTTGTTGTCCCCGGTTCGGTGGCATGGTTGAAATAAAAGAGAATGGCAAGAAATTTGGAGAAATGGAACGCTCAGCATAGTAAATTGTATTCTTAATTTAAAACACAGCTAATGAATAGAGAGCAGAGGAAATTCTATTCTGTACAATTACCATCTTGTCTGCTCTCGCCATATTTCTAGTGCAGATCTCACTATACTCTCTAAAATATCGCTTATTGTTTCAATATTTTTTGTTTTGGTAGGAATTATTTTATTTTTTATTTGTGTGCAGCAGTCCCTCCACACGAAAATTCATCATCTTGTTGTTTTAATGTTCCTCGGTCTCAAAACTTTTGTAAAACAAACTGTTTCGTGCCACACGGAATGTGCACTCATTACTATTCGACATGTTTTTGGGTTTGGAACTCTATCCCTACGTGTAGATAATTTCATTTTTTACCTATTTACACATTTATATATCAGTTATTATGTGGATTACATGTTTTAATATTATAAAAAACTATTTCACTACTTTTTCATGTTTACCCATTTATATTTTATTTTTGCACTAAATTTTAAAGATAAGTATGTTTTGTTGTGTATTTATGTGTTTTAATTCAGCCAATAACATTTCGAACTCTTTTATGGAGTCCCTAACTTGTTTATGAGAAATATACTTATTTCATATTAAATTAGAGATTTTCACGACTTTCGTTCGTGTTGTTTATGTGTTAATTATAATTAATCTCAACCTTCACATTTTTCTCGATCTAACAAATGATTTGACATACACCAAATGAGATAAGAATTTATGAGAACTTTCTTTTCTTCTCATACAAAATGTGTTAACATCGCCAAGTGTGATTAAACAATTAAAAAAAAGGGCTTGGAAATTCAAATATTTATACGAGATTTCTTGTTTTAGTCTAAATTATGTGCATAATTTCCCTCTTAAAGTTTGATCAAAGGGGTTGGATCGGTCTCCTTGGGTCACTATTTTAGGTGGTTTAGGTCGAATAGATTCATATTTTAATGTGGTGTGTGGTGTGGGGTCATTGCACATCACATAGAGGTTTTTTCTCCTTCTGGTAAACTTATTCTCAAATATACAAAAGTGACTTTTTAAATTATTCACAAAGGGGTGAATCATTATAATATTGTGTGTTTTGGTGGACAAATGGCAATATGGTATCCAAGTAAAGCATTATTTATGTATGATAAGGGGTTTTACAGAGCATGTTATCTAGCAACTATCTTACACTTGATATGTCAAGTCAAATTTTCCTTGTCCTTACCCACCAACCCACCATAATGTGGTGATGTCACACTTGGTAAAGATTTATTCCAATGAAATGTTTTGATATAATAATTTGTTTTATTTCTAATGTTTTTTTTATTATGTTAGGACTACATGTCTAGGCACTTGGCCCCATTGTTATCTCATGATGCACTACACCTACAAACTTTCTTACCATTTTTATGCTATACTTTCTTCCAATCATAAATTTTTGGACTTGAGATATAATTGAATGATTATGAAACCTTAGTGACGAATTACTATTCTCTCTCTAGAAATTGAAATTATTGATATAGTTGTTTACTTCATAAAATAAGTCCATGCCAATGTTTATACAGACCCATGACATTGCAAGTTGGTAGGATCATTTGGATTGAGCCACAAACTAGTGGACACCACACAAACAATGGCATTTAATGTGTTATAAAAATTAATTAAAAAATAATGTGGAAACAAACTAATTTTATTAAAATTTAGAATGCATAAAAACTAGGAAATTCCATAAGAGAGATGTGTGCCCTAAAATCAGTCTCTTTATTCAAAACAACCTACTTTATAACTATATAATGAAGAATACATAAAACTTATAAAAATATAATATGAAGGGTTCCATATGGGAACCACAATCTTCATCCTATATAGAGATCATTCATATCCACCTTAAGGATGGATTTTGTAGTGCGCACTCATCTTCGACATTTATCTCACTATGATTTTGTTTACTATGGACTAGAGACATGGAATTTGTTATCATATTTGATCAGTAGACATTGATAGATTGACATTGTTATTATATTTTGATTTACATGTGATAGAGAGTACGGACATTTGGATATCTAATGACTTATATTGTGGATTATATGCATGGAAAAGTATTTCGGTACTATTGAGGACATAGTGTTATTACCTTATGTATATTGACACTCTAGATTATTGGAATATTGATTTCAATAGATGATCGAGCTAGTTTTGTGATGTCATTGTTATTGATGAAATGATCGAATTGAGATGCTTATACAATTATAAATGATTGATAGCATTGATTAGCTTTAATGATGGTTTAATTATGTGATATGATGGTGTTAATTGACAGACGTACATGTATTTTATTGTTTATGTATTTGATGTGGCCACAATACCATAGAGGTGTTGTTTGATTGTTACAGGTTACCATATCACAACAAACAAGAGCGGGTTAGGAGACTAACCATAGCGGAATATTGGATGGATACAACGAAGGTCACCATGGAATCTTTATGTTTAGTTATTATTTTGTGTGTTATATTGTTAGGAGGTCCACATGGGGGGATGACCTCAAAATGTGCCCATGGGCTATATGTGCTTTTCTCTTTTCATTTTTAATTATTTGTGGAGTATGTGATTTATTATTGTAATGTATTTCACTTCATTGTTGTTTTATTATTGGTAAATAGTTTTTTGAAAGGGACTATACCCCTTTACAATAGTGCTCAAAAGCAATATTTTACCCCAAAAAGCCCAACAACAGAAAATAATCTTTCACGAACCAGCAAAAGCAAAACAACTGCTTCAAAAACAGCTAAAAAGCAACTTAATAGCAACACAGCTGCCCAACAACTATGTAGTAGGCCATTTGCCTAGATGTAACAATAATAACAGCCAAAACGACAAGAATCATACCTTTTTTGAAATGGTGGGGGATTTAGATTTGGCATATCCCTTCTTTTTCCTATCCACCACAGTTCATTCCAGATTTCCTGCATCCAATGCAATCAGAAGAGAAATTGCAATGGATTTGATGGGGATGTGACCCATAGGAAGGGGGGCCGAAACTTCCTTAAACACTGAATCAACAATCTGCAGAGAATAGTCTGTAGGTAGTTTCTCTGTGTTGGTCTGTGAATCAACCATGACGGGTGAGTCAACTTGCAGGGGGGCACTAGATTCCTCAGCCGGATCTAAGTCAATTGTAAGATGTTCAAGTAGAGAATCCTTCCACCAGGTAGTTTTGGTCTTTCATTTGGAATGTTCACAATTGTTTGTAACATGCCCAGTTTGGAAGCAACATTGACATCTGAGCGCAAGTCTCTCATAGTCTAACCTCTGTACCCAGAGCCTTTCTCCAATCTGAAGATTGATTTCTGTTGGTAAGAGTTTGGAGGTATCAAGATAAACCAGGATTCGAGCATACGTAGTATGTGTTTGAATGGGGGTCTTATCATCAACTGCCACACATGAGCCAAGAGTATCTCCTATAGCAATGAGACAAGATCTATTCCAAAGCTGTAATGGGAGTCCTGGTAAACGAACCCAAATCGGGTAGGTATCAAAAGACTCCTTTAACGGGTCAAAAGATGGATACCATGGTTTGGACATAAGCCCATGTTCCCCCCAAACCCAATGTTGGCTAAAAATTAAATCCCTATCTGCAGGGGTTTCAAAGACAACAATGAAGTAAGCTTTAGCACAAGGATAAAGCTCAATCTTACCTTGTATTTTTTCTCTCCATCTCTGGGCTATCTAGTCATGGAGCTGAGAAAGCTTAGGCCAAAATTTATGGAATCTGCATATGAGACCTAGCTGGGAGAGATTTTCCTCCTCCTTAAGAATCTTTAGAAGTAGATCCTCCTCAATTTTTAGCTTTGGGACCTCCTGGGAGGGTTTCAGGAGCTCATTTCTGGTATTCTCCTTTTGTTTGGAGACCCCTGAAGCATAAGATGTGGACTTATCTCCACCAGAGGTTCCTGTGTGACTACTTTTTTTATTAGCGTTGGCAATATTTCCCTTGAGACTTTGAAGTGAGTTGGATCTATCCATGCTCTTGAGAGAAGATTCGTCATTTTTAAATGATCCATAACCATTGTTGAGTTTTGTAGAAGAGGTTGAGCCATCTTTACCTGTCCCAATAGAGATACCCCCTGTTTTGTGACAATTCAGAGAAACTCTATCTCGGATTTTCTGAAAAGGGGGGTTTTGCTTAGCATCGAAAGCCATGTCAATCCAAGATAATGGTGCTTTATTTTCCATCTCCTTTTTGTAGCCGCTGCCATCAGATCTACAAATGTTAGGGACAGGGGACTCTGGTTTCCCATAGCCGCCGCCAATGAGAAGGGCTTCCTATTTTGATTCACAAAACTCTGAATGCGAATCTTTGGCAATAAGTTTCGTTCCTCCTCCATCCCTGTCTTCTAGTTGATCCTTGCATAGTTGAAAGGGGCTCATAGACCTACGTAAACGCATAGCAAACACGTATTTCACTTCATTGTTGTTAATTAATGTGTTCTTATTTAAGTTGATTAATCATGTTAATTAAATTAATTTGGGATGTGACAAAGGGGTATTAAATTTGGGTAGATTTTCCTTGTGATCTATTTATTTGAGTTGGATTCTAATTGATTTTGGTTTTATGCACTCAACCCATCCCTCAAATCTCGACATTTGACTTGGGAGCCATTTTTAGAGCCTTGTGGAACAAGTGAAGCTTGTCCCACCCATCTTAAATTCACCTAACAACTATACATATGGTATAACTAGAGGTCAAACTTAGACCCCATTATGTGATTTGGAAGGTAAAAAGGTGAAATTTATTGCACTTTCTTATATGATATTTTATTATTGTCCTTAGTGGTTTGGAGTGAGAGTTGTGTGTGGAAGGAAACTTATCATTTCCTCAACCACCAATTTATTAGCCTTTTTTTTATGTTGACTTTGTGACGTGGAGTTGAGGAGAAGTGATGTCACATCCTACATGGAGCCACCTCACCCTCCTCTCCTCATTTTTATATTTATACAACTAATTTTGATGTTGAGCGGTTGACGTGATTTAGTTGCGCACTTGCAATTTGGAGATTTTTGGCTTGAGTTGCTGGCTTGGAGTCTTGGAGCTTGATTTGGATTTGGACTTGAGCTTGGAATGTGATTAGAGTTGTGATTGTGGATAAAATGTTCTTGCAATGGAAAGATAGGGACTTAAACCTTGAAATTTTTATTATATTATAAAAATGTTGTATGTAAAATGAATGTTGGTGTGTGAATGTTTGGGACTTGGGTAGTATGGCCTTAAGGATGGTGTAGGAGAAGGAATATGGGGATCTTTTGATGGAGGGATAAGAGTATTGTTTTCATATTTTGGAAGGAATTTGGGTTGAGTGTCCGTCCTTTTTAAGATAAGATATTCTTACTTATCTTAGTAAGAAAATACTTGAGGGATTGATAAGAGTATGAGGGAGTGATAAGATTTTGTTTGAGGGAGGGATAAGAGTTTGGTTGTTGCGTGGATGAAGATTTTTGGAGGATTTTAAGGTGGACACTTAACCCATTGGAAGGAATAAGTGATTTCCCCATATTTCCTTACTCCCCTGGCTTAGAATTCAAGCCTTATTTTTAAAAGTTGCATTTTATTGCTATTGTGGTTTTATGCTTGTATGTGTGTTAAAATATTGTTGGCATGTCTGTTGTAATGTGGAACATTGGATGTATTGGGGTCCAATGAGGAGGATGACTTCTTTTACTCATTGGAATATAGGTTAGGAGGAGAGAGTTTCCTATTCCCCCTTCCTTGTTGTTGTGCTTTGAATTTGAATGGAATCGTTGAGCTCAAGTTGAATCCTTGGACATAGTTGCATTTTGTAAAAGACAAGAAAGAATCCTACTTTTGTATAATTTTTGTCATGTTGTCTCCACCTAAGTGGAGGCTATAATGCTCCAATCAAAGTTTATCCCCGCTCCTTGTCTCGGTGACCCTATTGTTGAGCGTTGCATGGTTGTGTGTGCTCCCATTGCCTATCAGTTGTCTTAGACCTTGTTGTAGCAGAGGATTAGCATCCTGCATTTCATCGTGACTTCCTATGTCCTTGTCAATGCTACAAGTAGTCAGCCTCCGTAATGCCCTTTTCTGATTATCCTATCAAAGGAAAGTCTTGTCCTCGTTTTGCTGAACTTGTCTGTCAATTGTTATTAATATGGCTTTCAATTATTTTTAAGTTGTAAAAATAATAATAATAATGATAACAATAATATTTTTATTTAATTGTCAACTGACGATTATTTTATTTTAGTGTCAATTTTTAGCAATATTATTATTAATTACACCTAAGCTATTTTATTTTTAATTATTTTGTTTGTTTTTGTAGCGTGACCCTCCTTTTGCACAAAGGAAGAACTTACCCTCTGGTTGTGCTGTGGTTGGTCGTTGTCTTGAGCTAGCGTCGAAAAATCCAACCCCTAGTCTTTTCCTTTGGTCATTTAGACTCACAATACATGCTTACGTTTATCGTTTAAATTGAAGGAATGTTGGATATTCTAAACACTAACCTGCCATTCTCAATGATGCATTATCCTTCTTGTTGGCATGGGGACTTTTGTTTTCTTACTCCTAGTCTTCTGGCATGTGGAGGCGTGGATATGCCTCGGAAGTGGGGATTCCTACCGCTCTGATTTTCCTCTTTATGGCCATTTAATTGGCCTACCTGGCGTGGGAAAAAAGGAAACTTTATTTTTTTTCTTTTGTTTGGGACCTTAAATTAGGCATGCTGAGCTACTTTCTTCCCCTTTTGTTGTTGGTCATGTGGGGGATTGGTTGTGGGTCTATGTAAATGGATTTCTTTGTTGCACGTTGGGCTGGAAGCTCCTCTCCTATGTACGTGGGTGGATTTCCATACCTATTCCAAACTAATTTTCTGACTTAGATACATGGGTGTGATTGGAAAATGCATGTTATTCAGACTGGACACCTGGTGATGGTGTGGGGGGAGTGAAGCAATGATAAATTTCATGTTTCTTTTGTTTTGTGTACTTATCCTTTGTGAAGGTGTTTCTTGGAGACCACGTCTCATTAAGAATTTTGTTAGCAGCTTCCACGCCTTTTGCATACCTCCATGTTTGCACTCACAACCCCTATGGCTCCTATGACTCCATCCTTCAAACCCACCTCCCTGGTGCCTCGTTGGATGTCCTTTCCTTTCCATAAGCTTCTATTTTTTTTCCTTCCTTGGGCCATGTGTATTCTGTCTAGAGGGACATGAGCAGGTTGTTTTGTTTTGTTGTTTTTTTTTTTCCTTTTTTGTGTGCTTGTCCTACATCTGTTGCTATCAAAGAAATGTGTTTACTTGTGCTCCAAGGGATTTTCTTTCCTTGCTGTTCTTATTTCCCATTTTGGACGAAGGCTGGGAGTAAGTTGTAAGGTTGTGGGGTTTGACCTTTCCCCTTCCTCCCACGTGTTCCTGGGCCTGCACATTTTCCTTTTCATCTTGTGCTTTAACTGCACTCTTAGCAGTCCTTGAGACCATTTTCCTTTCCACCTGATGAAGCTCATGGTTTTGGGAGCTCCAAGCCTATGCCAATGAGGGATTGAGTGGAATGTTAGTGCCTTGCATGTTGTGGATAGAGATTAAACTATAGGGTTGTTGTTTCTAGACTTTGAGGTGTTTGGGTGCCTCGTTGAAGCTGGAGGAGCAAGAAAGATAATTCTACTTTTTGCTACCTTTTCTAGATTTCAAAATATCGTGAAATCAAACCACTCTTTTTCCTGAATTGGTTTGTCATTTGGACGCCTTGCTGGGAGATCTCTCCCTTCCTCTTGATTCTTCTTGTTTTATCTATTATCGTTATTAGTGTGCTAGTAGAAAGCATGCATGTGTCCTCTCCTCTGGGTGTTATGTTTTCTCACTCGAGTGATCGTCCTTCATTCATTTTTTTTTATATATCTTATTTTCTTTTATTGAGTCTCAAGTTTGTTATGTTGTTCTAACCAGTAATTCTTTGTCATTAAAGTAAGCCTGCAATAAATATGAAACTCTTTCCTATCACCCAAGATTTTGGTCTTTTGTCGTACTTTGTTAACTCTCTCTCAAGCCCCTTTGATAACCTTTTTGATCTTGGGAAATAAAGGTTGTAGGATTGGAGTGATCAATGCTTGGGCTAGCCGGGTTGGAGTTTTGGTATTAAAACTTTTAGAATGAATAAGTTTGTGTGTAACATTTTTTCAGACCTCGCATGTTTGAGACTCCTGTTTATCATCAGTCTTGTTCCTATAATTTTAAATCCTTCCTCATGAAGTACCTTGACTGTCCCCATCAACTTGAACCGTAACTATTTTTCAAATCATCTAAGTTTGAGGTTACAATTGTGTAAATCTAGTACCTAGCTAATACTAGAATTACTTTGGTCTAATTACCTCTCGGGAAGATTGTTGGTGGCATATTCTATTTTCCTAATTGGTGTTTCTCTTTTTGATAATGATAATGTTGTTAATTAAGATTGGTCGGTTCTATGCACGTAAATACCTTAATGTTTTACGATAGAAATTGTCTTGAGCATTATTAACCTTGGGGAAAACTAATCTTGCAATTGATAATCTTATGGATTTATAGCGGAAGGTGTTGTTTTGATAACGACACTTAGTAATATATGTTAGTACCTATGTTTGAATGGTTGATTGTGTTATGTAGGGTTGCCTTAAAATATTTTGTTCTGGGAAAGAGATAATTTCTTTTAAATTAACTGAACTTTAGAATTACTGTGGAGGTTTGTAAATCCTTAGAGATATAAAACTTGGATGATGTTTTGCATACTCTTGTTTTACGGAACTTCCTTTTTCTCTCACTCGATTGTTACTAGCCTATAAGGGCATTGGCCCTTCTTGAATGATTGGGGAATCTCTTAGAGTTAATGGTTAAAACTAGTATATTATGCCTTCGCTTCAAAATTTATGTTGTGTGGTGTTCGTGTATTAGATTTCAATCATATAATCTATATGATTACATGATTGAAATCCTAATATACTTGGATTTTTGTGTTAATATTTGAACCCCGTGCTTCCTCTTTGTTGGGTTGATCAACTCTTGTCATTTTAGAAATCTAATATCATAGCCTATTCTTTTGGTATCTTTTGATAATTTTAGATGGTTGGTCTGAATATCAAATTTTCAATCTGTAATTATTTCATTAATTGATGGGAATCTCGTTTCCATTAGATTGTTTATTTCTTACTTCTAGGCCCTTCTCGTATGATTGTTAAACTTTCGTTGATTTTGAAGTAATTGTTCATAACTGAAGTACAATGTCTTTCTTCTTAGATTGGCATGGTAGAGACTTTATTATAACTTGAGGAGTTAGTGTTTAGAGCACTGACCCAATTCTTGAAATAAAATATTTCCTTTCATGGTATTATTAGATAATAGTTACTGTGGCTTTGTGTAGCCTTATCTTTCTTAGTTCTCATGAATTAACTCTTGTGGAAAAATTTGCTGCAGTTGGCTTATGTGAGTAGATGAGGGATAGACTTGTAGACTTTTTCATCAACCTCAGTTGTGAATTTCCTTTGTACGAACTCTTATTTGTTGTAAAACTCTAGGATGGGATTCAGTGGAAAATTTAGAAGAGACAATACCTTAGTATCATGTCTTGTGGAGCAATGTTGTAATAATTACTGAAACCTTGACTTGTTTTGTCTATCGTGGAAAACATAAGATTGATCACCATATTGTTATGAATATTTTTATTGTATTATAACAACCATGGTATAATGTCGTTTGATTGATTGTGCTTACCTTTTTGCTCCTAATTCAAGTTCAATATAATCTTTTGCCACCTATGGTTTGTGTGTCATGTTGGAAAGGATTGATGTAACCATGTTTAGTTTTCACAAACGAGTAGTGGTAAACTTTGCTCTTAAGACAAAATGTTGTGCGGTAAACCCTTCTAAGACATAGCAACAATGTAATTCATGCATAATAAAATGATTGGATAATCGTCATAAAAGTTATAAAAGTTAAAATAACATGTTTATATATGAATAAATAAATGTAGATGTGAGCTTCTTGATAACTTTTGGGTCCATGGGTGATCAATGAGGAAACTAGCATTTGTAATAAAAAGATATTTACCTTGTTTTTACGCAAAGTAAACTAATGAACATTATTTTTTTTTGGTGAATTCTTAAACAATCATAAGGTGAAATCAATGGTTAGAATTTAGAAGATAAAAAGATTCAATAAGTAGGAGGAAATAGTTTAGAAAGCATATAATCTTTCCCTCAGCCATTTAAAAGGTAAATTGTTTTCTTTTCTAAAACTCATCCACTGAAGTCTAAGTGAAACCTTTAATCATTCTAGATAAATTCTCAAGCTTCAATAAAATCCTGGTTAATAACTAATGAGATCTTAAAGGTGAATTCATCTCGACCTTATTCCTCTAACTTTTCCAAGGTGTTTTGTAATCTTCTCTTAAGTGTGTTAAACGTGAACCCATGTGCAATAGAGGTATAAACGAGCTTTAGTAGTGTAAGTTTCGATAGATGGAGTTATGGAATTAATTATCTCCTTTATTAAATAAATGAATTGAACAAATAATTGCCATATTAGATAAGACCTTAAGCTAATTACTTTGCAATGTAAAAGGAAGATACTTAGCTTTGTAAGAAGAATTGTACAAACCATATCCAAAATCTCCTAGAACGTAAGTTAAGAATTGAAAGATGTTTTATTAAAATAAATAACCTTCAAAAATTTCTCACCATGGTATGCCCTAATGGTAAGTTTGTTTTGTGGTTGGAATTCTATGTTGTCTTGTCAAAAAGAAAAGTGAATTGCTCACAATGGTTGTCGTATATGTGGTCAATGTGTGCCAAGCTTATCGTGAGTTGGTTGTAGCTCTTTGTGAGCACCTGTGGTGTCATCTATTCTTCAAGCAAGTAAAAAAAAATTGTTTGTTAATTGTCTTGTTGTTCTAGTGTGTCTTATGTGGGCATTACAGAGGCCTTTTTTAACTTGCATTTTAGAGTTTCAACTTATTGTAATTTGTTTTGATTATGAAAGAAATATACATTTTGGAAAAGAAATATGTGAAGTTACAACTTAGTTGTTATTATATCTCCTTCAACTTGTAAATTTATAGCAAGACTGCATTTGATTTCTTAATGGAAATTATCCTTATTTGGAAAGGGAAAAGTTTATATTCAAATTTAAATATTTGACTCAAAATTGATAGTATGGTTTCATTTTAAAAGAATAGTGTTCTTGTATGGATAGTGTAAGTTGATTTGAAAAAGAAAGAGTTTCATTTAAGTATGTTCCTATGGTTGTTACATTTCTATCATCATTGTAACTAGAAAATATAGACATTTCAATTGTTTTTATCAACCCAAGAAGTATGCTCATTGCATTTACTTCCAATTAGTTTAAATGGAAAAAAGGCTAGTAATCTAACTATTTCACATATTTAAATATTAATAAACTTATACAACCTACTTGTGACTTGTAGGTTGTTATCAAAACAAACTTGAATCGATAAATTGCTTAAAATAAATAAAAACACAAAAAACAATTATAGTTATATATATATATATATAATTATATAAATTATATATATAAACTTAAAAAGTTTTTAATATTGAATGATTATATAATATAATATGTAGAAAAAGGTTTAAATAAAACAAAAGTGGTATGTAATATAGTTAGGACAAATGATTTATAAAACAAAGAGTGTTTGTAATATTTTTTTTAGTGTTTTACTTTGGTATAGTGTTGGCCGTGGGAAATAAGCCAAAAGGTAAGGTGGGGTAGCACCCCCACCCACACAGGCATATAAACCTTGCACATTACCTGGGTCATGGCCCCTCTTACACACACACACCTAGGTCACTAGATAGGATTCACCTCAGAGAGGACATGGAGATAGGGCTACATGACATAGGGAGATATCTAGGAGCCCTATAAAGAGAGACGACCATGATGAGAGACCTAGAGGAAGACATACAACCATGTTCGATCACATTTAGGAGATCTTGAAGCTTCATCCATCCCATTATGTAGGTGATACAAGAGGATTTCAGTTAGAGGCTTGGTTCGTGAGCTTGAGCGGATGCTTCAAGCTATTCCCATGCACTAACAACATGAAGGCTAGTGTTTTTATTCATCTTCTGAGAGATGGAGCTGGAGTTGGGTGGAATACTGAGGATTAGAAGCTCCACACAGACTCATAGACTATTACATTGGAGATCTTCAAGGAGTGTTTTTGTAGTCGATATATTTCCAAGAGGTTTATTTAGCATAGGATCAATTATTTTCATGATCTTTGAAAGACATCTATGAAAATTGGTCAGTATGAGAGTCAGTTTCTGGACTTTATTTAGTATGTCATGTTGGTATCCAAATTTGTTCTCCCTTTCAAGCTGACTAGCATCACATATTTGACAGGGGACTTAGAGACAGATAGATCATAGTGTGTGTCATTTTGTAGCTCGGGGATGAGATCTAACTGGCCCTTTATCACTCAGATTTGTGGAGAGATGGATAACACCTTCAAGAGGATTTAACCTGTACCTCACTACTATTAGGTTGTGCCTCTACAACCAAAGTGAGAGGACCCTTAGTGCCACCTCTTTTTGATGAAGGAGATGGAGATATCCTTCTTTTGGACAAATTTTATGAAGAAAACCTTGGGAAAATATGATCAATATTCCATAATTTAACTCTTAAAGAGTTATCACTTCTAAAAAATGGAGATACTTTCAACACAAGGCTAAGGTTACTGAAGACATTATGGGATCCTGATTGTTCTACATTATATTTAAGTAAATAGATTTGGTTCATTTGTTGATATATAAGGCAAATAAGGGGTAGTTTAGGATGGATTCATGGTTTTTGAATAATTTTGGTGGGAGATTAAGCAGGATAAATTTGATTATATCTAGATCTCTAAGAAATTTCACAACAATGTACAACTCAACAACATAAAGCTTCATAATAGTTAAGATGTTCCTTCAACCAGAATGTGTGCTTCAATGGAGGCCCAGATCAACATTTTCACACAATCTTTGAGAATCTAGCATGAAGGCTCGAGTTAAAAGACTCAATTAAACACCAAAATCTCTGATCAATCACGCCTAAGGTACACCCAAAGACTTACAGACAATATTTATCAACAAATGATAGTGGAGTGGTTTTAAATTTGTTTATCTCATCACAGGATGAAGGCTCTTCCTGAGATGAAATTGCAAATGCCACTAAATTTTCACAGGGATGAGATCATGTGTGATTTCACAAATATTTCAATGTAAGATTAATAGGAACAAAAGAAACCATTTACAGACATTTTGAAACAAAGCAGACACAAATTGCTAGAGATTTAACACAAATTAATTTCAAAATTGCTTAGATTCATCAATAGGGGAAATATTCTAGAGCAATCTCAGTGCTCATCAATGGCTATACATCTACAACCAACTTGACATGATAGAAAATCTAACATAGAGAATTAACAGGTTATCTTGGATTGGTCTCTCAGGAAGATGACTTTCTCAAATTTTCTCTTAAGAATTCATCCCCGACCATTTGCAAGAGTACTCTCATTGCATCTATACATTTCACTCACTCAATTTTTCCCCCAAAAGATAAGAATATTTGAGGGACCTTTTCTTGTTACCAATTTGTCTCAAAAAGTGATGTTTAACAAATTTGCATCTGAAATCTACCATGTGGAACAATTATGGACTAATCACATTTTTTAGGCCCTCAACTAATGACTAGGATGCCATGCCACAATGTTTTTGGAAATCCTTCTAATCATTTTGATTATGTCATGTGAGAAATCCCCTTTTTAATCATTTTCCAGAGGCTCTGCACAGCTTGATCTGAGATGTAATCCTTTTCGCTCTTGAGGCAACACCTTTTTCATCTTTTAGAACTACAACTTTTATCATTTCATCCTTTTCCCTTTCTTTCCTCTGTAACTCTGTCCCGCATCCATCTTCTCTGGTAATTCCCATTTTTGTAAGTGCCTGAGAAATTCCAACTTCAAAATATTGACCTTAACAATCCTTGGACTCACAAATTAAGTTCTGAATCCATTCAATGGCACTTTACAGACAGAAATGAAAAGGAATTTCAACAAAAAATGATGAAAAACAGTGCGTATTCACATCTCCAGGAGTCTTGGAGTAAAAAATGGTTGAAAAATAGATGCAATACATAACAACCATTTATTCTACCCCTTCTCCTACTTTATATTATAGCCGTCCACATGTTTTCTTGGTGCAACCATGCAAAGGAGAAGTACAGGGGCAAGTTTCTAAACAAGCACGGGCCTTCCACATGCCCTGGGCCCAAGAAAAACATCTTTCAGCCTTTGAAAAAGTCTCAATGTAAAAGGGATCCAGTGGAAGCCTCCACGTGTCATAATGGCACAATTTTGAGATGGTCCCCAAAAGCAGAGACCCTAAACAAGCACGGGCTCACCACGTGTCTCAATCCGGCAAAGTTGTTAAAAGCATCGAAGGATCAGTGGAAGGTGCCATATGTTCAAGGTCCGCGACAATTTTCCTTAGCCATTGAAAGGTCCAAGCAAGGGCAGAGTGGGTAGAAGCCTCCATGTGTCCTCCTAACGCTTCTTCAAAATAAAACTTAGGGGCCGGTCCCCAAACAGGCAGCAGTTCCCTCCATGTGTCCCAAGGCCTTTCAAAATTGCTTTGAAAAGTTTAAGTATGGAAAGGAGCCAGTGGAGCCAACTTTGGTATGGTCCCAAGCCTCCACATGTCTCCCTTGTCACAATTGTTAAGGTGGACCAATGGACCCTGTCTCCTTGGTGCAGGGACCTAGAGATCCTAAAATGAGCATTGATCCTCCATGTGTCCATGGTCTGATCAAAATTGTACCGGCCATACATGAAAAATTTGTCAAGTCTTGGCAAGGCAGTGGAAATCCTCCACGTGTCTCCCCGGTGTAACTCCAAGGTCAAACCAAAAGGTGAATTTTTTTAAATGAGTGTCGGCCCTCCACGTGGAAAAGTGTTTGAGTTGAAGTAAGCCTTAGATTTTTCAAAGTGCCATGCCTGAGCTGCATCCAACCAAAAAGGGCCACGTTTCCACAGATGCTGAGATGTAAATTTGACAGGGAAAAATACACCCGTCAAATCATAAAATGTAGGAAAATCACCATTTGAGCTTGGAAATGAATCTTTCTTCATGGATAGAGAGTTTGGAAATGATATAAGGCCCAAATGTGATCCTCTAAGCTCACATCTAATCAGTTTTCCACATGATATTTGGGAAAAAAATGATAGGGACAAACAAAACGTGATTGTGGAAAATGGAAGGAAGGGAAAAAACCCTAGTTTTCACCCAACTTACAAATATTTCTCATGGACAGAGGAATGAAAAAAAAAATCTAGACTTTTAAGTGATCCTCAACCAAGGAAGGGACTGATCATGGCAACCAAATGGAGGATAGAGTTTTCATGCATCAATACGGGGAGATAGAAAACATGACAGAGCCCACAAACTGAAGAATTTCAAGGAAAAATGGGGTGAGACCAAATTAAGAACCAACATCGGCTCCGAATCCGGGATGGGCACTCTCTTGTGAGTTCTACAAGAACAAATAGTAGACTAAGTGCCAAAAACAAACTATTGGGAAAAGGAGTCAAAGAATAAGCTTGTAGAGCAGAGAAACCATAACCATCCTCCAAAAAATGAACCGAGAAACCAACAAAACCAGGTCACCAAGGACCAGAACGAACAAAAACACAAAAGCAGAATGAAAAAAAAGAACTATACACTGTACAATGGAGTATACCTTGATTCTGAGAAATTAATCAAGGAAATGTTTCAAATGCCTGCCATTAACAGGAAATTCAAGCAGTTCCCCATCTAAGTCTTTTAGGAAGAAGGTATTTTCACCAATTCGAATGTCAATTGAATAAGGGCCCATCCACAATGCATCAAATTTACCATGCTTTCCCTTATCTTCATGCCTGATATCCCATAATAGCACAAGATCCCCAATGCTAAAAGCTCTTAGAGTCACCTTCTTGTCAAATAACTTCTTCAACTTTTCTCTGAACTTCACATGCCGCTGATGGGATGCCCTTCTTTCTTCATCTAACTCAATAATCTGATTGATTCAAGCATCATATGGACTAAATTCTTGATCTTCAATTTGTTGAAAAAACTAAATGAAGACAATTGCAAATGAAAGGGAAACAAAGCTTGAGTTCCATACACCAACTCAAATGGGCTTTTACTAGTATCTCTTTTGACAGTGATTCTGTTAGCCCAAACAAAAAACTTCAGTTGCTCACCCCACTTCTTTTTGTTGAGCTTCAAGGTTCTTCTAATGATCTTCAACAAGTTTTTATTTTTGGACTCAGCTTGTCCATTTCCTTGGGGATTGTAGTTAGAAGCATATGTCAAATTGATTCCATACTCTTTGCACATTGCCACCAAAGGTTTGGCTCTGAAACTCATGGCATTATCAACAATGATCTTAATTGGCACTCCAAATCTACATATGATTTGATTCAACATGAATTCCATGATAACTTGGTGTGTTTCCTTCTTGGTGGGGATTTCTTCCACCCACTTAGTGAAATAATCAGTGGCTACAAGAATCCATTTATGACTAGGACTGGAAGGATCAGAAATTTCACCAATGAAATCCATTCCCCATTGCTTAAATGGGGCTTTAACTGACACATGTTGCAAAGGAAGGGATCCTGAAGCTTTCATTCTTCCAGAAAAATGCTAGCAACTTTCACATTTCCTAACCAATAGAGTTGTATCCTTGAAGAGAGTTAGCCACCAATAACCAACCCTCAAGATTTTATGTGATGTAACTCTTCCAACAAAATGTCCCCCACAAACTCCTCCATGGAGATCAGCAATTACCTTTGAGGCTTCATCCTCAGCAATGCATCTTAAGAGCACTCCCTCTGGGTTCTTCCAAGCTAACCCAAAATCAGTAATGACATATTTATGAGAGGCTAACTTCAGAGCTCTTTTCTTATTTTTACTCAAATATTCAGGGCAACATAGATGTCTAAGATAAAATATTATATCCTTGTACCATTCAGAGATTACCAACTTTTTAAGGACATCCACCCTTTCTCCTTCTACTTCATTCACCTCAATATTTTTCAAGTTGCTCTTAGCCATAAGCTTAGCTAGGCCCAAACCTCTTACCAATTTCATGGTTTGGATATCCATGTCATATTCCTACAACTTGTTCACCCATATGCCTCTATTTCTTGATACCTACATCTCTGTTAAGATGTCTTTCACCATGGTGTGGGGAACATAAGAAACAACTCTAGAGCTCAAGATGTAGGGTGTGAAAACCTTTTTTGCTTTCACCAAGGAAAATGGTTACTTCTCCATGATGGTGTATTTCAACTCAGCTCCTTGCAATGCCTTACTGAAAAAGGCAATCAGTCTCTCAACCCTTTCATCATCCTTCTACAACAAAAAAAATGCAATGGTGTTTTCTGAAGTAAAAGAAAACACTTGGAATAGGCTTCTTGTAATTTGGGGCTGCCAAAATAGGGGTATGCTTTAGTGCTTCCTTGATCCCATTGAAATATTGAATGGAAGCTTCTTCCCATTTGATAAATTGGTTCTTCTTCAGCATGCTAGTAATGGGGATGGTCAGATCTTAGCAAAGTTAGACACAAATCTTCTGTATAAAGTTTATTTGTCCAAAGAAGGATTGAACTCCCTTGTTAGTTCTTGGAATTGGAACCGTGTCTGATGGCTTCCACTCTCTCTCGGGATCAATCATGACCCCTTCCTTTGATACAATGTGACCAAGTAGCTTTTCCTTTTGCACTCAAAAATGGAACTTCTTTGGATTCAATGATATGCCATACTCTCTAAACCTTAAAAAAATTCTCTCTAAGTGTTACAAGTGATCATTTATTTTTCTAGAAAACACAGTTACATCATCTTAGTAAACAAAAATGAAATCATTGATATAACCAGTAGATGCTACATCCATTGCTCTTTGGAAATTTTCTCCAACATTCATTAAGCCAAAAGGCATCCTGACATAAACATAAGTTCCCCAAGGAGTGGTAAAGGAAGTCTTTATTATTTCGGACTCCTTCACAACAACTTGATTATAGCTAGAGAAACCATCCATAGTGGATAACAGTTTAGAACTAGTTACCAATTGTAGCGAATTCTCCATGTTTTGCAGAGGGTAATTATCTTTCAATGATGCTTTATTCAAGTTCCTAAAGTCTACGCACAGCCTTATATCACCATTCTTTTTTCTGCCATAGGCACCAGGTTTGCAACCCAAGATGAGTACCTTGTGGGCTGAATGATCCCTCCATCCCTCAACTTCTTCAGTTATTCTTGCATCTTCAAATAAAGGAGCAGATTGATGGGCCTCTGTTTTTACCTGAAATTCTTGGCATTATATTCAAGAGGAATCTTCATGTTGGAACAAATCTTTCTTTGTATGCCTTCAACTCAGAGTAAGACCAAGCTAGGCAATCTTGATATTTCTTCTGCAATTAAACATAGGAATTCTTCTCTTCCTTGCTGATATTGCTTCCTAACCATATTTTACGTGGTTTTTCCTTTGTGCACAAGTCGTTCTCTTCCACATCTCTTGAAACTGACATACTTCTCTTAATAATGCAATCAACGTTATCAAATTTTTATCACCGTGCCACCAAACCTTTGGGAATCGTGTTTGTCTTTAGTTGGATGATGTCTTTGCCAAATAAAATTTCCTTTTCTTCATCACCACACACCATTGGTTCACAATCTATATTTTGGTAAGAAAACTTGCCTTGGTTCTGCAGAAACTATTTCACTTGGGCATCATCATAAAACACTTTCCAATTTTTAACATTTTCAGGGATATCTAGCCTTGTTAGTATTTCAACATCATACTCACAAAATGGAGACACTATATTATTTCCAAATTTGGATCCTAGCACGGCTAACTTGTCTGCAATAACATTAAACTTTCTATCATGTTGCACAATATTACACTGGGGTTTTTTATTTGGCTTGAGGCCCTGCCCCTTTGACAGCTTTACTTCTTATGTTATACACTTTTTCTTGGGGAACAACAACATTCATTAATAGCTGTCTATCCTCTTCTGATGGGATTCCTCCATCATATTTCTTAATCATTAGAGCTCTGAGGTACTCAAAATCATTATTAGGAAGTTCAAAATCTTGTACCATATATATTTCTAAAACATGAGAGGGAGGGAGAAGAGGTACCCAGTGAATGTAGTCCCAAAAAATTACAGCAGTTCTTGCACTTATTACTTCAGTTGAAGTTGTTCCTTGCTGTGAGCGTGTAGAGCAATCCACCATGCATGCATCATCATCAATGTTATCATCATCTCAGCTTCTTCAACTATTTGATCTAATTCACATGGCGGGTGGGGCAAGAAGCATTTATCACACTAATCAATTTTACTTGTCTCTTCAACAACAACAAGTTTGGCATTTAGAGGATCAGACACTACTCTTTTTTCCCTAGCTTGGGGTTGTCTAGCTCCCGTGGGTCCTTTACCTCTATCATCAGACCTCTGATCATTTCTAGGATTATTTGTAAATCTATCTTATCCTTGTTTCCTATGCTAACCTTGAGAACCTTGTCCAAATCCTTTCTCTATCCTAGCCATTTTGTAAGATATTTCTTTGACAGCTCTGGCCAAAGTCTCTACAACTTCCTCAAGACCCACAACCTTACTTGATTGATGCTTTTCTGGGTTGATCAGTTTAACACCCTCCCTCTTAGGAGGTTTTCTAACTGCTTTAATGTTGTTCTCAATTTGCAGAGCCATGGTATAGACCTACCTCAAAGTTCCAAGGTTCTTATCCCTCAAATAATAAGCATATTTCTTATCAAATGCATATGAATGCTTTATTAGACATGATTCATCACATGGCCTCAAATTAACAGGCAGTCTTCTCAATGTTTTGTTAAATCTTGTATTGAAATCATGCACTGATTCATTAGGACTATTTTTTATATTTTCAAACTATGATAAAAGAAACCTAGGGTTTATTTTATCACCATACTTCATTCTAAAAGCATTCTTCATCTCTGTCCAAGAATCAATGGAATTATCTAGCAAAGATTTATACCAGTCCCTTGCATCTTCTTCAAGAGTATGGATAAACAATTTAATGTATTCATCCTCAAATTCTATTTTGAAGTCCTCCATCATATTGAAAAAGAACTTCAAGTGCTGGTCACCAGTGATTTCATTATTTCCTTGAAACTTAGGCAATCTATTTCTTACATCTTGTCGCACAGCATTTGGATAGCCAGCCATACCTCTAAAATTGATGGGACCAAAATTATTAACAACAAATAGAGGTCTCGGTGGAGGCTGAGTAATATTACTTTGAGGAGGTGATCTTACAGGAGAAAAAAAATGATGGGGAGTGAGGGGTCTGTGTGGCACAGGGATGCAATTCTTAGAATGACTTCCCTCTAAAGGCTCTGTTTCTCGGAAAAATCTATTAGATTTGGAAAATATCAGGGAAAATTGAGAAGAAAATGTTTCAAATACAAAAGAAGGAACCTCTCTAGATGGAAAATTCAATTCAACAAAGACACTACCTGATTCCGAAGCACTTAAGGAAGTATTGAAACCTTCAATCACAGGCTGATCAGTTTCACTAATAGAGATCTCTTTTCTTGATGCTTGATCTCTAAAAACCTTCCAAATTCCTCTTCCTTCTAAATTAGAATATCTCAGCTCTTGAAACAACCTTCTACTAGGGTCCTTAGCCATGAAATATCTTCTTCCTTCCATCTTTGCAGATATTAGTGAAAAATCTTTCTTGATATATGTTAAGACACTGGTATTTATTAAGAATTTAAACAACACGAAGTCGCCAATAAGGATTTTCACCTTAGTTTGTGCAAATGCACTATGAAAGACCTATCAAATGTTTGACAATACTAGATTAATGTAAATCTTACAAGATCTACTCTTCTTCTACCCAAATTTATCAATGATGATACAAATTTTAGTGCAATAACTGAATAAGCTGGAAATATTGCACTCAGAACTTACAACTTTGAAAAATTCTTACAGATCTAAATAGATAATAATGATTCATCAATGTATTAGCACTTAGCATGTGTAAGAAGTATTACTAGGGTCTGTATGTCTACACCTTTGTTCAAATACTCCCCGAAAATGGCACCACTAGTTTTGGTATCCAAATTTGTTCTCCATTTCAAGCTAAGCAGCATCACAGATTCAACATGGGGCTTAGAGACAGATAGATCATAATGTGTGTCATTTTGTAGCTGGGGATGAGATCTAACTGGCCCTTTGTCACTCAAATTTGTGAAGAAATGGATAGCACATTCAAGAGGATTTGATCTTACCTCACTACTTTAGGTCGTATCTTTTCGACCAGGGTGAGAGGACCTGCAATGTAACCTTTGTTTGATGAAAGAAATGTGTTATCTCTTGAAAGTGCACCCTATAGAGAGATGGCTGTAGGTTTTCTAAGCTTCCACAAATGATCTCTCTCTTTCATAGATATTATGGAAACACCTCATGTTTGTGGGTATATATATTTCAAGGCGACTCTCTGGTATCAAGGCCAGTACCTTATTGGTGTATCTTGAACTACTTTTTGGGAGTTCGAGAGTAAAAGATGACTGTAAAAAATGATTAAAACTAAAGTGATACACCAAAATCATGTGAGGGATTTGAAGGATTTGGGAAGGATTCTTGATGCACAAAATAATAGTTTTTCTGTAGAATATCTAAGGGAAAAACACTTGATTGCAATAAGGGAAAATCACAACAGTATTAATAAGTTAACATGCACATTAAAAAAAATAAGCAAAAACGATTGAAATTTGTAGCAGGGTAAGGTGGTTGATAAGGGAATTTGCATTCACAATATTAATATAACATACACAAGACTACAAAATAACTTGGAAAGGCAGAAAACACTTCACACTCAGAGGGAAAAACTGGCAAAATTTGCTTCAGTACTCATATATCCAAAAGTCCTCCAAGAATAATCCTTGTGCTTTGCAAAGGCACACAATATATAGAAAAATAAATTTCACCCCCTTCCTAAAAATAGCCTAAGGCTTGTACTCGCCCATGCATCCTAATTTTATCCTTTATTTAATAATAAATAAAGGGATAAAATAATACACACTAGAGCATGCAGTTAAAAATAGACATTAATAGCCTTGTTTACAATGCAATCAAACTAAAGTTGACTGTTCTATTTTTAAGAAAAGAAAGGGTGAATAATTTAATAATAATAAACCTTACTTGTTAGGCAAGTCTCCTTCTTTGAGCATGCACATTCATCTTCTTCTCTAATCTGACCTCTTATGAAGCATGCAAAAATACTCCTATGTACTATGTTAGCTCCATGTGGGGACCATCCTTTGATACATGGATTTGTCTTTATCTGAGTTTGGCCACCTTTGTGGACTTAGCATATTAACCTAGTTATTTATATGAGATGAGGGGACCACCTTTGAATTATACTTGGTTTTTATAATATTTGGCCACGTGCTATAGTATATACTTTCTATCCCATAGTTGTTGGCCTTGGCATTATTTGAAGGAAAAAGGTTGGAAATACCTTTTATTTGATCATTTATATAATGATTTGGTCGACTTTTGTTTATTTTGAATCGATTATAGTTTAGACTTTGAAAGTCATGGCAATGATTATTTGTTTGGTGACGTGGGATGGCCCCTTCCCCACGATGAGTCACCCCTCCATACATTTTGTCGGTGGCAATTTGACCTGTGTTGAGTTAGCTTTGATATTGATGATGAAAATGGGTCGTTAATCTTTGTACCTATGTTTTTTGTGTCATCGATTCTTGACATGCAGTTATGGTTTCTGTATGCATTGAATCTTGGTTGGTGGGAGGCCAATCGTGGTTCTTCTTTGATATTTGAGCATGATCTTTCGCCACTTGATCATTGTACTTGGAAAATCTGAGCCATCGATTCTTGACCCTTGGTTAGGGTTAGGTTAAGCTAAAGTTGTGGTGGGTGAGTTAAAACACTCAAACTCATCCATTTTTCCCACTTCGCATCTGGTTTGTGGGTGAAGCCCTAGCAAAAATTTTGATGCCATTTATAGATTTTTGTTGAGCTCAAATTTACTCTCAGACTGGTATTATGAATATTTCTTTCCTTTGCATTTTTTGTTTATTCTCTGTTGAGTTCGGTTATGCCATGATGTGGTCTCAAGTGATTTTTCATGTAACAAAACCACCACTATTTGGATTTGAGCTCTTGGTTACTCCTTCTCTGAAGCTCTAAAAGTGTGAAGGATTTGCACACTTGTGTTTATTATCTGCTCTTTTCTAAGTTCTGCTACAAGTTCCTCTTGAAAATCCACCATTGATGAGGCTTCGAAGCTTGATTACTTGTATTTTATGGCTCCATTCTTTTGATCTCTTCATACCCATTTGGTTTCTGTGTTATTTGTTTTGGCTACAAGTGCTTTTGTTTTTTAGTTGACTATGTAAATGGTGTTGAAGTATGGTAAGTTCTTGATCCCTGAGCATGGTAATCGATTTTCGTTGTCACCTCTGTTTTGGAATATTAATATTACTTTATTCCTCGCATAATTTGGTTTTGTGGCTCGGCCTTGGTCATCTTCGAGTTGAATTCATTTCCGAGATTGGTCTTCTTTTCTTTCTAGTTTTTTTCATGGATGACATATTGGTTGTTTCGAGCTCTGTCTTGATGCAAGGATGATAAGTATTTGACCTTTAAGCATGAAATTTGTCATGTCATTTGTTATTTTGACCTCGAAACTCTGATAATTCACTTTTTCTTTGCATTTATTTTTGTCTTCATGGTTCCTTGATGATTTCAAGTTGAAACCCGTGTTGGGTTGTTCTAATTCTGAATCCATCTTAAGGAAGGTAAGTGTATTCTCAAGCTTTCGTTAAGTCATAATATAGATCTCAAGCTCTATTTCATGCAAACTAAGTAATTTTTTATCATACCGCCATTATTATTTGTTTTGAGTTTGATTCTGAGGAAAATGGTAGGCTCAGCTTTGTCATTTTTGAGCTGTGGTTTTGATTCCCTGCTCTGAGCCATATGTTTGGGTATGTTAGGCGCTGAGTAAAATTGTCTCCTCGTCTTATAAACTCCAAAACTTCAACATTTATTACATTATTTAATTCTAAAGATGATGTTTGTAACATACTCATAATGTTTACTTGAATCCTTGATACTTATAGCCTTTGAATATTAAATACAATTCCATTTCTATTGGAACACCGTGGTCTGGTATTTACTGTTACATCTGGCTTGTAAAAGGAAATTGCATTTATTTGAATACTATAGTGACCATGATGAGCTTCATAATTTTTTCTTGGCCTCTGAAACCCTAATATTGTCACTGTTATATTTCATATATGTTCCTGTGTTGGCCATAAGTAGTTTTCTTCTTTTGTAGCGTATTTTGAATACTGCCTTTCTGTATTAGTTTCTTTATGTTGAATCGTTCATGTTCATTTTGGGCTTCAATCTATAGTCATGACTTATGGATTAGCGTATCTTCTACTTGAGAAGTTCCCTTCTATTTTGAAAAATTATTATATTCATGGCCGTTATATCTTCGTGGGGTTACACATGTCTATGATTAAAATTTTGTTCTTAGTCAATTTTTGAGCCTTTTGTAAAACCCTGGATATTCTTGACTATTCTTTACATTTCATCTATTGATGTTTTGATACCAGAATCATTTTCTTGAGTTGAGTTCATGAAGACCTGTAGCTTAATCTGATCTTTTCTTGTATGACTACTATATCATGATCATTCATGCACTTTGTGTTTTCTATAGCTTACTTCAAACTATTCCTATATATAATTTTAATGGCATCATGAGATAGCTCCTTTTATTCATCTATAATGGCTTCTACTCATGTTGTAGATGATTACTACCTTGCTTCAATCAATGTACTTCATTGACATTGTAGTATTTTTGTGCTCTCACATCAGCTTTATTTTGAAAACTGCAACTTCGAAAAGCTGAAATTTGTAAGATTATCTTGGAATTTTAATTCCCTTCAGCTGTTTAAGTTGTAAAGAACTCTTTTCTACATTATATACTACATTTCCTTTCATTACAACTCTGATATGTATGACGAAAAATCTGAAATGTTGATTTGATAAGGCGAAGCCCTGACAATTTTTTTTCAGAATCTTTTCTTTAACGCATTTTCAGAAATAGTAGTTATATATTCTAATCTAGGATTCAAAAAGTAACACTTTTCATGCTAAACTAATATAGCAATTGAGAAATGAGAAAATGATAGCTATTTATCTTGATCATGTAATGCTTTTCTACTTTCTGTATCACTTATTTGATTTGCATAGTTCTTTTAAAGCATGTAGTAATTGAAACAACATGATGAAAAGTTGTAAATGTCCATTTTACATGGCAAAGCCCTGTCAAATTTTTCCCAGAATCTTCTCCCTCATCCTATTTCAGTTTTAATCCCTTTTACTTTTAGCTTCAGCTTCTTGAAATCTGATTCTCCCTCTTCTTTGCAAACTAAAAAATGTACTTCTATCTTCCATTCTCTCTTCTAACCTCTAACCTCTTCCATTTACACAATGTTTTCTGAACTTTGAGTTGCACTCTTCCTTCTTCTTAGCATGTACTTATGACTTATTTATTTCTCTCTTTGGTTGCAACCTATACCTGCACACTTAGGAAAATAGTTAGGAAATATTTAGGCTTTTTGGACTCTCTTATGTCCATGTTCTCTTCTTTCTTTAACTTTCTTCTTTCTTAGTGAAAAAATCATACACAAAGTTTGTCCTTCAAGTTGAATACATCTCCTACTTAGGGGAAGATTCATATGCATGAAATAGGATAGCGTAGGAATATGGATTAACCCTGAGCTCTTTATTGATGATTTCCTTGTCTTTTCTTTTCAGGTATCATGCCTTGAGGATGAAAGGAGCTGACAAGGAGATGCTCTGCATGATGAAGAATATACAAGGCAATGATGGGTTAACCCTCATACTCCTTTTCTTTCTCCTTCATGGCATGTGTACCTTTGATTTCTAGTAGCTGGTATTTTACTTTTCAGTTACATCTCGACGGCTGGTGTGGGAAACATTTAAAAATCTCCTCATGAATAAAACATTAAATTATGTAAATGATTTGTATATTTATCTTTCTGCATTTATACTTTTTTTATGGATTGTATGACGAAGTAAATGACTCAGTAGCAAAATTGAATGTATTAATCATGAAGGAAAGAACATTAGATAGATCCTGTAACATTCTAGAAATGAACTATAATTTTTTTTTTGTAATCTTGCACTTATGTTTTTTGTTTCAAAACTTTACACTTCACCTTTTCTGCAATTAGATGTCTTCGATCGAGAAAACACAGCTATCCTTTTGGGCTTATGTTCTTCTTGCTGAGGATAGTCATGAAATTACAGATCAATGTGATCTGTTACGTTTTGTAACAACACACATAACTGCAGATTTCGTGTAATCTTTTAAAATAAATCAGCACTAATGACAAAATCTGATGTGATCTCCCCCTAGCTTAGGTATACTTCACCATTGTTACCTATCGTAACAAAGTTTCGAGTTGTCCATTTTTGCATAAGTGCAGAAATTATCAACATTTCTTGGCAATCTTACGGGGAAAGCTACCTGCTAGCTTATATACCAGTGCCTTTCTCTTGTCCATTGGGCATGGATTCCATACATGTAACCAAAATCTACCATCCGAAAGTTCCAACCCTTCCAAAAAAAACTAAAACTATGAAGAGATTTGGAAAATAGATCACGTGCACGAATACACTTATTGAATTGAAAAACAATACAATGTGCAGAAACTACACTTATTGAAAGGGAAATCCTAATCTAACAATCACTATAATATTTTCAATAATAGTGTTTGAGAAACATACCATTCACAAGAATGGGAATTTCCTCTCCATTCAGCTTCGAAATTTGAAAAGTATTGTGTTCTTTACAAGCTGGAATCATGTAAGGACCACTCCAGATTGTATCAAACTTTGAGTGTCTTCCTGGCTTTGCATGATCAACATCCTTTTTTAACACAATATCTCCTTCATTGAAGATTATGAATTTTGCTTTCTTATTTAAAGTCTTCTTCATCTTCTTTTGATTCTTTTCCATAGTTAAATGAGCTTGATCTCTTAGCTCTTGTAATTCCATTAACTCTATGTAACGAACCTGCAATGGTTCATTCTCAAGCAGCTCCGTTTAATGCAGCAAATCTAATGTGGGTAACTCAACTGAAATAGGCATTCTTGCTTCTTTTCCATACACAAGCTTGTATGGTGAATTGCCAACTAATATTTTAGGAGTCACTCTGTTAGCCCAAAGTGTGAAATTCAACATCAAATGCCAAGCTCTTTGATTATCTTTTAGTGTTCTTCTGATGATTCTTAACAGATTCTTGTTATTACGTTCAACTAAGCCATTACCTTGTGGGTAATAATTAGATGAAGAACTTAGATATATTCCATGGTTGACAACCCAATCTGTTATCTTTGAACCAAGGAATGCTAAAGCATTATCTGATATGATAGTTGCTGGAACACCAAATCTGTAAACTATTCCTTCATAAAAGGATAGTATCGAAGCTTCATTATCATATTTCAAGGCTATTGCTTCAATCCATCATGTAAAATAATCTGTAGCAGTTAAGATCCACTTATGTCCTTGTGATAAAGGTGGGTTTATCATGCCAATAAAATCAAGACCCCACTGCATAAAAGGTTGATCAGCTGAAATAGGTTACAAAGGCAACAAAGCAAGACGTTCTTTTCCAACAAAGAAATCACATTTCTTACACTTTCTAATCCATTCAAAAGAGTATTTGAATATGCTAGGCCAATAGTAACCTGCTCTTATAATTTTTAAGGTTGTAGTACGTGCTAAGAAGTGACCTCCTATAGGTCCTTGATAGAATTCTGATAATGTTTTTTGAATTTTATCATAATCAACACATTGCAACAAGATCACATTTATATCCCTTTTGAAAAGAACACCATTAACGAAAAGATAAGGAATAGCTTGTAATCTTAAATCTTCGTTATTCTTATCCATACCTTCCGGATAGGTGCCATGCTGTAAGTAGTTAACCAAATCAGTCATCCACCTTGATTCTTAGATCTCTCGAGAAAGTTCAGGTTGCTGATTTTCTTGTTGGACCATGATATTTGATTACTGATACACAATTTCAACATGTTTTTCTAAATCTTTGGGTTATGTAGTTTTTTGTTTATCTGTTATCCAAAATTCACCCCTCAAGGTAATTTTGATAACATGCATCAAATTCTTCAGCTCTGAGCAAGTAGATTAATTTAAGGCCCGAAATCATGTTTTTGGGGCCCCTTCGGCTTCTCTCTAACTTTCCCATCCAAGGAAAAAAACCAACAAGTTAGAGAAAATTGAAAAAATTCAAAAAATAAGGTCGCAGGATTGTTTTAAAGAATTACGGGTCTGAAGGATACAGATCGTACTAGTGCGGGTCGTACCGAGGTTCGTCGTACCAAGTTCGTAGCCGAAATACAAAGAAAATTGGCTAAGTCAAACATTTTTGTCCCAGGCGGTCCGCGGGATAGTTGGGACGTCAATACACGTGGGACGCAAATCGGACGATGTTCCGTAAATCAGTCAATTACGGGCGGTGTGGAGATCTTCATTTGGGACAGCCGGGATAAAAGTACGTGCGGGATGCGCGGGATGCACAAAGGTGAAAAAGGCCGCAAAAAGGGAAAAGTAAGCTCGAATCGGCCGATATGGAAGAATGTGTCTGGGACATCCGGGACACATGAACCTGATTTTGCCATAATTTCTGCATCTCAAAGGAACAGTCAACATTTGACTCCCGAAACTTCAAACGGCCATAACTTTTGACTCCGTGCTCCGATTTTCACAAAATTGGACTTTCTGGAATGAGCACTCAGAAGGCCATAACTTTTTCATTTCTAAATGAAATCACACAAAATTGGTACCGTTGGAATTGTGGCTCCGATTCCAACGCACAAAAATAAGAAGTTTTAGATTAGATGAGATATATATGGGGAGTTTTCATAAAACATGGCCGGGTTCATAAAAATGTTTTATTTGGTAGTTGGGAGTGTAATTAAGAGGCATGGTCATCATTCTTTCTCTACTGCAGCACCTAGGACAGTATGGGGAGCCTTTTGTAAGTAATATATAATCATTTTGCTCCATTTAATGCCTCCTACAAGTGGTTGAAGGACAGATTTTGGGATTTCCATTTTCCCCTTCTCTCTCTCTCTTCTCATTTTCTTATAAATTGGAGTGTTGGGCTCATTGTAAAGGGGGAGTTTTTTGTAGCAAAGCTCTGCCAAAATTTCTTTGTGAAGCCAATGTGTTGTAGGCCCTTGTTGTGGACTCCTTGCATGGTGATCTAGGCCCTTATCTTGTAACCGATTGAACTGTGCATATCAGGAGACAATAAAATATAAGTTTGTGGATGCATCTTCCCCTGTTGTGTTTTCTTACATTCTTCTTGCCCCTTCAACCTTGATTACAAGAATATTGTGTTTATTTTTATGAGCTTGCAGTAATCGATTATCATTGTGTATGTTTGAAATGTTGTTGTGAATGCATTTTACTATATTATAGAGAACTGTCATGACCCCTTCTAGTGTGCACTTTCCTTCCGTATCTCACGCATTGGAAGACTACTCTCACACCCTCCTTTTCTGGTGTATCACTGCTTTAGTGTAGGATTTTATTTTATGCATTCTCTCTTCCTGGTCCCTTGGAAAGTTATATTAGAACAGTTAGTTTACCCTGTATTAGAGTAGATTGTGGCAATTAGTTTAGGAGCAAGAACCTACTTTCTCTGGAGGTCTTTCTCAAGTAGCAAGTCCCAAAGCTTGGAGATAGTACCAATGTTATCCAATCACATTGTGAATTCAAGTATATGCATTTGTATAAACATAAGGGTGTTGTGATTTGGAATTAACAGTTCTGGCGTGCCCGGTGGGACCTTAGAGGTCTTCACTTAATTACGATAAAATTGATGTGCACTCGTTGTAAATTTCCAGCTTTGAAGGAGCTTTGAAATTGCACATCTGGCGACTCCAAAAGAGACATAATCCACTGGTTTCAGCAGTCCAAGCCTGGAAAATTTATGAGAAGAATACAGACCAGGTCAAGAACTAGGGAGGAAGGATTGTTTATTTATCTACACCTATCTCCAGGAAGAGAAAGAAGGGGAAGAAGAGCTCAAAGATCTCCATCTCCACCTAATAGAACCTTGTCAACACCTCCACCTTGTAGGCCTTTCATCCAATCAACAAGAGTTCTTCGACCAATCAGGATGGTACAACCAAATTTATATGTCAATTTCACTAGAAGGAACTCACTTGCTCTCAATGCACAAAATCCAATCCCAGTTGCAACACTGAAGAACATTCCATACTTTATTGGAGAAAATCATACCGCTCCTGGTGATCATGTCAAGGACATTGCTAATATTTGTGCAATCTATGAGACTGATGAGATGCAATTCATTGTCAAACTGCTGGCATCTTTATTCAAAGGAAAGGATTTGCAATGGTTCAGGAGCCTTGCTTCAGGTCTATCCAAAATTGGAACCAGCTATGTATAGCCCTTCATGAGCAGTTCAGAGAGAAGGGAGATAACTTGTCCCTTTTGGAACAATTGACAACTATCAAGAGAGCTCCCAATGAGCAGCTGACTGACTTCAACTTCAGATTTCAAAGGACTTGGGAGAGAATTCCAATGGCAGTAAGGCTAATAGTAGAAGGTGTTTTTTTATATTACCTTAAAGATTTAAATTCTGATATTTCTATGTTAATTCAATCCATGGGAGGCACAACTATCCCTTCTGCTTATAGCATTGCCATTAGAGCTAAAAATTGTCTGATTCAAGCTGGTAAGCTAGCTCCTAGGCCTCCAATGCCATTATATCCAAATTTAGAGAGTCCAAGTACTAATCAAGTGCCTATTTTAGCTCCTATTCCCACTCCTAGAAATCAGAATTCAAGTGAATCTTTTACTTCATCTTCTAGTGCCTCAAATGAACTTCAAGAAGTCATGAAGCAATTGCAAAATTTAGGTAATGAGCTGGTTACACTCAAGAGGCAGCAAGCCCAAATTTTTAGGCCTTCTTATCAGCCTCAAAGACCACCCAATCCAGCTACAAATCAAAATCAAGCAAGGCCTCCTGCCAACAAACTATTTCAGCCATATAATCCCAATGCTACATCTTCCTCTAAAGCAATAGTGCCAATACAAAAAAACATAGCTCAAGAGTATGATTGGTGTTTCCCATGCAATGAACCTCACAACCAGTCTATGTGCTTCAATGGTGCCCTAAATCAAGCATTAATGGTAACAACAACTTGTGTGGAGGGTGAAGGGAGTCAAGGACATAACCAACAACAAGAAACATCCCAGCAACAATCAGCTCCAAATGATAGCACACTTGTAAACTGGCAGGCAGAAGACTTTTGTTGTATGAATCAAACAATATCTCAAAGTGTTGCAGCCAACACAAGGTCAAAAAGAAGAAATTTGGGTGAAGGAGAGCCATTGGCTCCAAGTAATCCAAAACCTTCTACCACTCCACAAGCTGTTGGCAAACAAAATGCAGTTCCAAACATGCAAGGACCACCCAAACCAACTCCTAAACCAACTCAGATGCCAGCTGTTGCCACCCATGTGCAAGGAATGAACGTGCAAGCTAGAGGACAGCAGAGGGATGCTTCATCCCCATTCAGCATCATTAATCAGATGAAGAAGACAAATGTAAACATATCAATGTGGGAATCACTATCCATCCCAGGCCAAAGAGATTTGCTACAAGCTGCCATGAAGGACTGGTCAACTTAAAATCAATAGGTCCAAATGCAAGAGAAGAGTACTTACAAAATGCTGCCCAACTTGAGGGGAATCATGGAGGACAACAAGGTAAAATGTTGAAGCCCCCTCCATTTTATGTTTCATTGATCATTGGGGACCAATCAGTACACAATTCCATGATTGACTCCGAGACAAGTAGTTTAGTAATGCCCAAGAAAATAGCCGATCAGTTGGGGCTCCAATATGAATTCATATCCAAAGGGGTAGTGCAATTAGATGGGACAGCGGTGACAAAAGTGGGAGTGATTAAAAAACTTGAGCCCTTACCTTGCATGTATGCCCCAACGTTGTTTGTTTTGCAAGATATCTCAGTGATAGATCTTCCACCAACTCTTTTCCCTATGTTTTTCAAGGGATTTCACAGCTAAGATTGGAGGTTACTTATCTAATGATTGGTCACACATGTTATTCAGAACAAGATATGGAACTAAGGCCACAATCATAGCTGAACCTATTTCAAACTTTCACGTTGAACTTCACACTCCAAGTCAAATCAATACCAACTATTCAGCGTTTGATCAAGAAGATTATCCAAGCACTGATGAAGCTGACACCAAGGTTGGAAGCGTCCCAGATTTGACTCTTGATGAATGGGCAAGCAAGGTGCATGCTTTTGATCCTTATCAATAAATAGAAGAATCCGAGCTAGGAGTTTATTGTTTGCATGAAGAGAATCAACCTCCCCAGCATCACCAAGCCAAATCATAAGGACGAGAATGAAGTATGGCAATTGTTATTTGATGATCAAGGAGTAAAGAAGGTGCAGGAGGAGGAGCTATGCTCATTTCACCACAAGGTACAAAGTATTACTCAGCCTTCCGTTTTCATTTTTCTTACTCAAACAACACAGTTGAGTATGAAGGCTTAATTCACAGATTGCATTGGGAAAGGAAGAAAGACATCAATAATTTGCAAGTATTTGGTAATAGTGAGCTGATTGTGAACCAAGTCAGAGGAAAAAAAGCTGCCAAGAATGATCTGTTAAAGAACTACAAAAATCAGGTATGGGATCTTATTGAAGATTTTGAAGCTTTTAGCATCAATTCCATCCTAAGAAAAAATAATGAATCAGTGGACAGACTGGTAGCAATTGGGGCTGTGTTTGATGTTGTAGAAAAGTATCAAAAGTGAGAAATCTCAGCCTCATATCAAATTGGTTGTGAGACTAGCTGTTCCGGATAACAATACAAGTTGGCAAGTCTTCGAGAATGATCAGCAAAATGTTAATTTCCTACAAAAACAAACTGAGTTCTCCACCAGAAATCAGGACAAGCTGGATCAGCGGTATGGTGACCAAGTGATACAACTGAGAACTAAAAAATTACCAAAAGGCCTCATAACCTTGGATTCGATCTTCAACCCAAATGATCAGTTCCGGAAGGATAAAGTGAACATTCAAGTAAAGGGTGAAGATTCAAAGCCTATTTTAGTAGATGAAGGCAAGACATTGCAAATTGGCAAAGTAAATACTCCACAAGAGAAATCTGATTTTGTTAAGCTTTGTCAAGAGTTCCCATATGTCTTTGCTTGGACTTAAAAAGATTTAAGAGGTTTCAATCCAAGGTTGGCACATCATACTATTGAGCTGGATCTAGAATCCAAGCCTGTCAGGAAAAAGAAAAGGCCAGTGAATCCCCATATCGAACCGCTCATGAGAAAAGAGTTGAGCAAGCTTATTGAGGCCAGTATCATCTTCCCCATCAAGCACTCAAGTTCGGTTGCAAACTTGGTGCCAGTAAGAAAGAGAAATGGAGAAATAAGATTGTGTGTGGACTTTCGTGATCTAAATAGAGCATCACTCAAGGATCATTGTCCACTCCCATCAATGGAACAAATATTGTAGGTTGTAGCTAGTTCAAAAAGGTTTTCATTGCTAGACGGATATTCAGGCTATAATCAGATAATGGTGAAGGAATAAGATCAATTCAAGAGAAACTTCACTACAAAATGGGGCACGTATGCTTACAAGAAGATGACATTTGGACTGTCAAATGCCGGAGCAACATTTCAGCAAGTTATGGATATGGCGTTCAAAGGCTTAATCAACAAAATAGTGTTGGTATACCTAGATGATATCACTGTCTTGTAAAGGAATGTAGCAAACCATCTCTTTCACCTCGGACAAGTATTTCAGAGGTGTAGAAGGTTCAGAGTGTCATTGAATCCAAAGAAGTGTATATTCTTGGCACACGAGGGCAAATTTTTGGGCCACATTGTCTCTAGGGAAGGGCTAACAATTGATCCTGAAAGGGTTGAAGCCATCCAAACACTTCCATTGCCACACCACAATAAATCTCTTCAAAGCTTCTTGGGAAGGATAAACTTTGTCCGCATATTTGTGCCTAATTTTGCCACTCTTGTGAAGCCTTTAACAATGATGTTGAAGAAGAGTCTTGCATTCAAATGGACAGTAGAAGGCAAAGAGAATTTTGAGAACATCAAGCATAAAATATCACAGGCTCCAACTCTTATCAACCCTGACTTTTCAAAGGATTTCATGTTGTATGCTTTTGGGGGATCAGATACAATCTCAGCTATCTTGACACAGCTGTATAGAGAAGGTTCAGAATAGCCCATAGCATTCTTCATTCAAATCTTGGAAGATTACAAAATAAAGTATTCTTTCATCGAAAAGCATGTCCCTTGTTATCATTAGGAGCTTGAAGAAGTTCAGACACTTGGTCTTGAACAATAAGATTCAACTACTAGTGTCTCATGTTGGTGTTAAGGAATTTCTCCTAAACAAGGATTTAAAAGAGAAGAGAGCAAGTTGGATCACTCGGGTGATGGAGTATGATATTGAAATCAAAGTGACCAAGATGGTTCATGGCAAAGGTTTGTGTGAGCAGCTCACTTCCAAACAACCAGACGGGTCAAAAGGTGAAGAAGATGATGTCCTGCTACTACATAATGATCAAGAACAACCAACTGATGATGCACCCATTCCATGTTGGACTCAAGACTTGGTGCATTACCTCCAAACAGGATTTTTCCCTCCAGAAATGAGAAAATCAAAGAGGAGATACTTTAGGTTACAAGCCATCCCGTATGTACTCATTAATGGTATCTTGTTCAAGAAGGAAATAAATGGTGTTCTATTAAGATGCATTGGAATAGGTCAAGTTGAAAAGATCTTACACGAGTTCCATGATGGGGAAGTAGGTGGCCACTTTTCTCTACGAGTAACAGCTCTCAAAATCATGAAAGCTGGTTATTATTGGCCTACTGTGTTCAATGATTGCTACTCATGGGTCAAGAAATGCAAGAGATTTGCATTCTTCACTGGGAACGAAAGGTTAGCAGCGCTGTCCCTTCGTCTAATTTCAGTAGATCAGCCATTCATGCAATGGGGATTGGACTTCATTGGGGTTATCAATCCCAATTCGAGTCAAGGCCATAAGTGGATACTTATGGCAACGGACTATTTCACCAAGTGGACCGACGCAGTAGCACTTAGGGAGGCAAGTGAATCCAACATATTGGATTTCTATGAAGGGATAGTCACGAGGTTTGGAGCCCCCGCCACTATCATATCAGACAATGCATTGGCATTCTTTGGCACAAAGATCACCAAATGGGCTGTCAAGAATTGTGTGTATCTCAGCACTTCATCGAATTATTACCCTCAAGGTAATGGTCAAGTCGAGTCTACGAACAATAACCTACTAAGAATCATCAGAAGGACTCTTGATGAAAATCAAAGGACTTGGCACGCAAAGATCAAATCAGCCCTATGGGCTGATAGAATCGCACCCAAGAGGTCTACAGGAAGCTATCCATACAAACTTGTGTATGGGAAGGAAGCAGTTCTACCTACATCACTCGAGTTGTCAGCGTTGGAACTCATGAAACAGTCTGAACTGGCTAAGTTTGAGCCTATGGAAATCAGGTATGCAGAGCTAATGGAATTAAAAGAAACAAGGGAGCATGCAATGCAGACCATAGAAAAAGATAAAGCATTGGTAGAAAAGAGTTTTGACAAGAAAGCTAAAGCCAGGATATTGCAAACTGGAGATTTAGTACTGAAGTGGGATGTTGATCATGCAAAGTCGGGAAAGCATTCCAAATTCGATGCCATATGGACTGGCCCATATATGATCATTGAATGCAAAGGTAGCAATTGCTTCTAGCTAGCTAAGTTGGATGGTGAAAAGTTGCAGATTCTAGTCAATGGAATCTATCTCAAACATTGCTACTAGAAAGAGAGCTTCTCACCCTTGTAAATATTAATGTAGAACTTCCATTCCTCTAAGTGCTTATGCACATTGTACTGTTGTTAGAGTAGTTTTATATTTCCCTAAGTGCTTGTGCACATGTCCTATTGCTACTAGTATGTGAATGTTTGTAGTTCATCGAGCCTCCGGGAAAGAATTTGCAACCACAGGAGAATCAAATTAGAAAAATGTTTCAATGGCTCAAGGCTATAGGTTTTCAAATTTCAGATCAGCTGAGAGATTATCAAACAAACTCCATGCCCAATGGATTGCTACGAGCAGTTGGCCATTATTCATCTGGCAGGCAGATAACCCCACTGAGTCACCAAAATTGTTATCCAAAATTCACCCCTCAAGGTAATTTTGATAACCTACATCAAATTCTTCAGTCCCGAGCAAGTAGATTGATACAAGACCCGAAATCATGTTTTTTTAGCACCCCCTTCAGCTTCCTCTCTAACTTCTCCCATCTAAGGAAAAAATCCCAACGAGTTAGAAAAAATGGAAAAAATGTAAAAAATAAGGTCGCAACATTTTTTTAAGGCATTGCGGGTCTGAAGGGTGCGGATCGTACCAGTGCGGGTCGTACCGAGGTTCGTCGTACGAAGTTCACAACCGAAATACAAAGAAAATCAGCAAAGTCAGACATTTTTGTCCCAGGAAATCTGCGGGATAGTTGGGACGTCGATACGCATGGGACGCGAATCGGCTGATTTTCCACAAGTCAGTCAATTGAGGGCGGTGCGGAGATCTTCATCCAGGACAGCCGAGACAAAAGTACGCATGAGACAAGCAGGACACGCAAAGGTGAAAAAGGTCACAAAAAGGGACAAGGAAGCCCAAATCGGATGATGCGGAAGAATGTGTCCAGGAAAGCCAGGACACGCAGACCTGATTTTTCCGCAATATCCGTAACTCAAAGGAAAAGTCAACATTTGACTCCCAAAACTTCAAACGGCCATAACTTTTGACTCTGAGCTCTGATTTTCACAAAATTGGACTTTCTGGAACGAGCACGACGTCCTCTACGCCACAAAAAATTGATTTATTATTTTTAATAAGGTTAGATATATTTAAATAAAATAAACATATTCGGCTCCAGTCAGTTAATGCTCATTCCCGTCAAATGACAGAAAAACGCCTGCTAGACCCAAAATAGCTGCTCGTACTCAGAAGGCCATAACATTTGCATTTCTCAACGAAATCACACAAAATTGGTTACCTTTGGAATTGTGGCTCTGATCCCGAAGCATACACAAATCAATAAATTTTAGTATTTGATGAGAAGTATAGTGGGGATTTTTCATAAAATGTGGCCGGGTTTATAACAATGTTTTATTTGGTGGTTGGGGAGTGCAATTAAGAGGCATGGGTCATCATTCTTTCTCTTCTGCAGCACCTGGGACAGTATGGGGAGCATTTTTCAAGTAATATATAATCATTTTACTCCATTTAATGCCTCTTAAAAGTGGTTGAAGGATAGATTTCAGGATTTCCATTTTCCCCTTCTCTCTCTCTTCTCATTTTCTTATAAATTGGAGTGTTGGGCTCATTGTAAAGGGGGAGTAGTTTTTGTAGCAAAGCTCTGCCAAAATTGATTTGTGAAGCCAATGTGCTATAGGCCCTTGTTGTGGACTCCTTACATGGTGATCCAGGCCCTTATCTTGTAACCGATTGAACTGTGCATATCAGGAAGCAATAAAATATAAGTTTGTGGATGCATCTCCCCCTGTTATGTTTTCTTGCATTCTTCCTTGCCCCTTCAACCTTGATTACAAGAATATTGTGTCTATTTTTATGTTCTTACAGGGATCCATTATCATTGTGTATGTTTGAAATGTTGTTGTGAATGCATTTTGCTAGATTATGGAGAACTGTCATCACCCCTTCTAGTGTGCACTTTACTTCTGTATCTCATGCATTGGAAGACTACTCTCGCACCCTCCTTTTTCTGGTGTATCACCGCTCTAGTGTATGCTTTCATTTTATGCATTCTCTCTTCCGTGTTCCCTTAGAAAGTTAGATTAGAATATTTAGTTTACCCTGCATTAGAGTAGATTGTAGCAAGTATTTTAGGAGTAAGAACCAGCGTTCTCTAGGAGGTGTATCTCAAGTAGCAAGTCCCACAACTTGGAGATAGTAACCATGTTATCCAATCACACCGTGAATTCAAGTATATGCATTTGTATAGACATAAGGGTGTTTTGATTTGGCATTAACATTATCCATATCAGTAATTAGATGTTCACGTAAACCTTTACCTCAAACCATCTTAGCGACCCGGATATCAACATCATATTCCATAACCTTCGTTATCCAGCCTGCTCTTTTCTCATTTTATTCTTTATTTAAAAGGAAATATTTCACACTTGGATGAGAAACAAGAACATGAATTTTATTGTTTAAAAGCATGTACTTAAAATTCTTTAGTCCTCTAACTACTGAAAGTACTTATTTTTCAAGAAATTTGTACCTTGTTTCGTAATCATGTAAAATTTGTCCAAAGAAAGAAATTAGCTGCTCAATATTTTCATCATTATCCTGATTTAAAATAGTTTAGATTGTTTCAGCTCCTGCAAGTGCATACATTGTAAAATTTTTATTGAAATTTGGATTTGCAAGAGTAAGATCCTAAGAGATAGCTAATTTTATTGCTTCAAAACCTTCCCTTCCTTCGCTGGTACAAGAGAAATTTTTCTCTTTCTTTAACATAGTTGTTAACGGTTTAACCAATGCTACGAAATCTAGAACAAATCTTCTAACAAAGTTAATTTTTCCAAGAAAACTTTGCAATGCCTTCTTATGATGAGTAAATGATAGCTGTGATATATCTTCGATTCTAAAAGGATCAATTCTAAACCTTACTTAGAAACAATATGGCCGAGTGATATACCTTGATGTACTGAAAATATTGACTTCTTGGAATTCAAAGATATTCTAAACTACTTGAATAGTTGAAAAGTATGCCTTAAATGCATTAGATGTTCTTCAAAATATTTTGAAAATACAGTCACATAATCTAAATAGACAAGGATGCATTTATTTTATAAGCTGTAAAAAGCCATGTCCATTGTGCGTTGAAACGTTGCACCGACATTTGAAAGACCAAAAGGCATTCTTTTGTAAGCATAGGTACCCCACTTGGTGGTAAAAGCTATTTTGTATCTATCTTTTTCTCAGACTAAAATCTGATTATAACCACTATAACCATTTAGAAGAGATAGTTTATCTAAACCTGAGACTGCTCTCAAAATTTTATCCATATTTGGAAGTGGGTAATGATATTTTAATGAAGCTTTATTAAGATATTTGAAATCTACACATAGTTTTATTTCACCGTTCTTCTTCCTAATAGGAACAAGATTGGCTACCCAACTTGAATGCTTAATTGGAAAGATAATACCTGATTCAATCAACTTGGATAACTCTTTCCTTGTCAGAGGTTCTATTTTTGGATTTACGAGCCTCTGTTTCTATCTTACAGGCTTAGCATTTAGATGTAACTCAATAGTATGCTGTGCTAAACTGGGTTCAAACCATTTCAAGCCTTGGTATTTCCAAGGAAAGACATCCTTAAACTCTTTGCAAAGATTAATAAATGACTACTTTTTGGTTAAGGAACATACCTTTCTAAGAAGTAAATTTTTCCCTTCATCAATTCAAATCTCTTCATAGTTATCATCATGCGTTGATAAATTAGTTTTATCTTTTCCTAATTGATCATCAGTACTGAAGATGTCTTCCAAAGTGACAAGACCTCGAGGCAATTTATTTGTCTTTAGTTGGACAATCTGATCACCGTATAAATGTTGTAACTTATCCTAATTTACTATAGAGAATTCAACTTCTTGCTACGAAAATCTACAGATTTGATCGTCACTTTCAAAAACTTGCCAATTTGATTTGTTATCAGGCATAGAAGGCCTAACAATTAGCTTAATATGAGGCTAATTATTGTTACTTGTCATCTATTCTAGCACTTCGAAACTAGCACCAACTGTTGCAAGTCTATCTGCATGCTTGTTTTCAGCTATGGGAATAGATTGAATATTAATAGCTTCAAAATCTTCCATTAAGTCTGAAACTCTATGTTTGTAAGACTTCATTAGTTGATTCTTACAAACATTGAAGTTTTTCACTTGATTGATAACTAACTCAGAATCAACAAAGATTTGTAATGTGCTAATACCTCTCTTTTTGGCCCAAAGTAAGCCATGAATTAATGCTTCGTATTCATCTACATTACAAGTGCATGTAAATTGGAGACTGAAAGCTGAGAATTACCTTTCGTTTGTTGGGGAAGTGAGCATCAAACCTGCTCCCTGTTCTTTCTTATTCTTAGCTCCATCAAAATGAAGCTTCCAAATCCCTTCTACTGAATTTTCTGTTTTAGACATCAAGGGAAGTGATGTATTTTCTTCATGCATACAATACACACCAAAAATATGTTCTTCAAATTCCTTAAAAGGATCATGAGCATGTTCTTCAACTATATTTTCATCCATGAACATGTTAGAAACACCATCTAATGTTGAAACCTGAGCTACATCATCAAAATCAGATTGCTCTAAAGCTGAGTAATTAGCTACTGCATTTGGAGAATGAGCCTCAATATGGAATCTCACCAATGGTTCTAAATTGATAGTAACCTTAGTTCCATAACGTGTAGTAAAAAATAAGGACCAATCAGAAGAGAGATAACCTCCTATTTTCTCTGTGAAATCTCTAGATAAGCACAAGGCAAAGTATGGAGGTAGATCAATAATAGTAACATCTTACAGAATAGAAAAATTTGGGCAAGCATGTAAAATCACCTCCAAAATTTTGATTATATTAACCGTATTAGTTGCAGTTCCATCAAGCTGTAAGACACTACTTTCTATAGGCTCATATTGCAAGCCTAATTTTTCTGCAATCGCTTTTGGCATAACTGTACTACTTGCGCCACTGCCCACCATGCAATTATGAACTAAATGTTATCCAATAATTAGTGATAAATAAAATGATGGTGGTTTATTGATGTCATGAGCATTCAGAACTTTATGAACCATCTACTTAACTTCCTTAATACGGTCTTGCTCAAACATTCCAAGGACCATGTCTATCTTTTGAACTTCCTTTTCTGTTGTATTTGAAGAAATCTTCAACTTAGCTAGTTCATGAGAAAGTAAATCTTGTTGTCTAGGAATACTTAGAGCGTCCCACATTGAGATGTTAACATTATGCTTTTTCATTACATCAACAATGTTAAAAGAAGAAAATGTCTTGGAGACAAAATCAACTGTCTTAGAGTAAGCTTTAGTGAAAACTGATTTTGATTCAGTTGCCTTGGATATTTGAGGTATAAACTATCTTCTTGGATCAGGTTGTAGCTGTCTTTGATGACTTTTATCAACTAGGGAACTTGCTGATTTTTGAGGAATAACAAGGTTGCTAGTTGACTTTGGAGCTATAGATGGTGTCATGTTAGTGACAGTAGGTAGGATAGGCCTTTTTTGTTGCTTTTAATTTTCAGCAGCCCTCCCTTGAGCCCTAGTGGTGACTGCAATGAAATCCTCATTAAAAATGACTAAATTCTGTTCAGGTGCTTTCTGAACATGAGTTTCTTGCTGCCCACCCTCCATTTGAGGCATAAAAAATGTTTCAGATTGAGGTTATGCAACAAGATTCAGATTCAGAAAAGCATTTGGGCAAGTTGTAGCTGAATGAGGTTGATTGCAAGGTTGACACCACTCCTCTGTATCCATATTAACTAGAACTAAAGCGTTAGAATAACTAGGAGCCTTCGGGTTAAACTACCTTTGCTGGTAAGGCTTCCTATAATTTTGATTCTGTTCATAGGGCTGCCTATTTTGTTAATTTTGTTGATGGGACTAATAAGGAGCCTGGTAGGTTCTACTAGGTAATGCAATTTTGTTCTCAATTGAAGTCAATTTATTTCCCATAGTCTGTAAAGATTTTAATACATCGTCTGATGGAGTTACAACAATGGGCTCTATGATTGTAATAGGCTGAAGAATAGGTACTAAATCTACCAAAAAAGGCATTGATGGTCTTGGCGCCAATTTTCCAACTTGAATAAGACTATTTTCAGCTCGGATAGCAATAGCATATGCTGCTAGGAGTGTCTCTCTACCCATTGACTAAATCATAGTTGAGATATCACTTTTTAATGCTCTAAGATAATAAAGGAAAGCATGATCAGCTTGAGGCTTGACACTTACTAGAATTCTCTCCCAAGTTCTACCAAAACAGATATTGAAACTAGACATAAATTTGTTGGGAGCTCTTTTAATAGTGGACAACTGTTCAATGAGAGACAAATGATTTGAATTATCCTGGAACTATTTCAAAAAAAATTCACCTAAGTCGTCCCAAGTTCTTATGCTGCCAATTTCTAGGTTTCTATACCATTACAAGGCTTGCCCTTTAAAAAATGAAGCTAAAAGTATTAGAGCTATGTCTTCATGAGTGATATTATGGACTGTACATAGGGCTACAACATCTTTGATATGTTCAGCTGGTGTAACATGATTTTCACCCATGAATGATGGCAAAATTTTCATGGCAGCATTGGGAATATCATGATAAATTGGAATTACTAATGGGTTGCCATTAGTAAAGGGCACAAAATTACTGGGTGGTTGAAGGGCCATTGGAAAAACTGGGATATTGATAGAAAAATTGACATGTCGTGAAGGAATATTAGAAGGAGGCTTACAAAAACTAGGTCTATTATAAGGAAAAGTATTACTGTTGGTGTGTGTGACTGTCCAGTCATCGTCCACATCACCTAGGTGAGTCATCTCGCCTTGCGAGAGTCATAGGTCTTAGGAAGTCAAATTACAAGTGTCAGATTCTGTCATAGAATCTGACATTGTCATTTGCGTCAATGCGTCATAGGAGTTACATTCCTTATTTGGAATTGTAACTCCTCTTCTAGTGGCTTCATATGCATCAGTCAACGTCATATGCATCAGTGGCGTCATTGAGTTCTTTCCAATGTTTTATTGCATGGGGGTTACACAACACCCCTTTTTGTACTTCCTATTTTTCGATCTATGAGCATGAGCAGACCCATTCTTCTTACTTGCAATCTTCTTTCCATTGTTTCGAATCTTGTGTATTGCGTTGGCTTGACGTTACCATCGGAGTGCAACTTCGTTGTGGTGCATCGCTTTTCAACATCGGTTCTCGCAAATCCCTCTTTCATGGTATCAGAGCTGGTTTCAGTAAATGTGCACTCTTCGTTTCTCAGTTGTTTATTACTTCTGGTTTCTTCTCATTTCTTCGTGTGCAAGTTTTTTTCGATTATCATTTTGGAATTATTGCTCACCTCGTATTGAGGTTTTAGCAGTTACAAGTTAAGGTATTTGGTTGGTTTGCTTATCAGCTGAGTTCATATTTGGATATTTCTAGATCTTTGTGGCTGTTGTTTCTTGGTTATTTCTTGCTGGTTGTGTTCAGATTCAGCTGCAGGGTAAAAGAAGAGCTCATTTTTTGGCGTGGACCTGTGATTACTAGTTGGGATCGTTATTTTTTCTTCAACCGGTGTATACTCAGACTATTCCGAGCTTCTTCCTCCATCGCTGTGGTTCCTTGCTGTCTCAAAACGTTTTTTGCAAAACCTCTCACGTTTTTGCCTTGTCTCTCACGTTTTTGGAACTCTACTCACGTTTTTTTGACCCTTGCTACATTCCCCAGCTTCAACGTTCGACCTTCTATGACTTCCAAGCGTTTTTAACCTGTTCCAGGCATTTTTTCTATCCTCTGGCTATTTTTTCAACTGTTCAGGCGTTTTTAACCTGTTCCAGGTGTTTTTTCTATCCTCTGGTTGTTTTTTCAACTATCCAGGCATTTTTGCACTGTCCTCAGTTATTTTTCTCTCCTTTCCTGCGTTTTCCCAGCTTCTCTAGCCGTTTTTCTCAGCTTCTCTGGCTGTGGTCAGACTCAGGTGTTTTTTCTCTTCAACTGGGATTTTTTGGACTATTCTGGCATTTACTTACAGTGGACAGTCACTACATTATCTATTTTTACCTGCCTTTCATCCCCACGTGGCTTTCTCAGTCCGCTGCCGGTAATATCTCTCTAAAAATACATTTTTTATTCACTTTTCTTTAAAAAACGTGGTTGCATTCCTTTTATCTTATCACTCTTCTAAAAAAAATGTGTTGTTTCATTATTTTTTAAAAGGTATAAGGTAAAAACATTACATTTTATTGACATTGTAAGTTTTTTGGCTTGTTTTATTATCCTTTCGTCGAGTGTCGAAGACGAAGGGTGAGGTCCGGGATTGGCAGGTGGCTAATCCCCCCTCGCAATACAAACAAACCCATCTCAAATTCTATGCCATTTCCAACGAGCATACATACGACACCTTTTGCATGCGTTTAGGGCACTTGTTTAATCCGTTTGCAGGCTTATTGGCTTTTTCCTCATCAGTTGCGGGAATTGGTTTTTGCTATAACTTTTGACTCGTTGCTCGGTTTTGAGCACTTCTTTAGTCAAAGTTGCATGTTTTTTTGCACTCTAGATGATGGGATCATTAGTTTTGTAAACACACTAATTTTATAAATTGCCGCATTCTAGGGGGGTGTCTTTGCATTGCTTAATTCAGCTCATTTTTTCTTGAGCTTTGTATTCCTTTTTTGTGGACTTGTGAGCACGTCCGCCAAGTCTTACAACAAAGGGATTCTTTTGTGCGACGTGAGACGCTGTTTCTCACAAAGCTCTTTCTTCCCCCTCTTGCTTCTCTCTTTCTGTGCTTGCTTGCAGTGTCGATCTATTGCACCCTACGAACCTTGATTATTGTCTCCACCATTGCGTGTTATTACGCTAATTACAAGGTGAGTGACAAACTAGTTCTCGGAACACAGTCACATCTAGTTGTAATCAACACACTGAATTATAAAGTGCCAAACTCGGGGGGGTGTGATTTTGTTCTGGGGCGGTTGTTATTGTCCTGGGTGTTGTACTACATGCAGACGCATTATCGGTCGAGTCCGACGTCTTGCATTTGTGCATCTTGCACTTTTTGATTCCGCAGCATGGAGGGTGCTCTTTCTAGATTTGAGCATCGTAGGATCGCCTTACAGCGTTCGCCAATTCTTACTGGGAGAGAGAACTATTCAGCTAGGCGTGCTTCTATGGAACATTACTTCGCCTACAAGGGTCTTTCTCACTTCTTGGTTGGTCTTGTTCTTACACCCACTGATCATCGTCATCTTAATGATTTTTTCAACAATTGCGACCGTGTCTTTGGTCACATGATGATGCATGTCTCTACATCTCTATGGGTTCACATGGCAGACTCGGATCCACCCCACCATGTTTGGAGCATTCTTCAGTCCCTCTATGGAGACCCTTCACATACTGTCGTAGTTGTTGCTACTGCTGATTCAGTTGTCTCCTCCATTTCTTTGTGTGATGACAGTTTCACTAGCACAGGCTTGTTTGGTTCTACTTCTGATGACGAGGATTGTGCATCCAATTATGATGTCGAGAGTACTATAGAGGACTCCTTCTCCTCTTTCTCTCACTATTCCAGAGAGTGTTGACACTTCCCACATCTCATCAGATATCGAGCAGTCCCTTCTCAGTCTCATACAGTCATCACACCCGCCTCCTTTCCACTCCAGTGTGTGAGGCCCATTTCACTCCTCTACCTTCATTGGATGACTCATACCTATCTGACATCGGCCTTCTATTTGTTGAGCCCCTCATTGGGATGAGCATCTTCCTGACCTTAGTCGTCTTTTCACAGATTCCACTTGTGATGCTCTATAGGTCCCTCATCCATCTACAGGTGTTTTCAGAGGAGTTCATCATCTCTGTTGTTGGGAGTGGCCCCTTCTGGGACTCTTACCACTTCCCACTTTTCGGAGACCATCATTGATCCACCCCTCAGTTATGGATCCTTTTTCTGTTGTGGAGGAGTTTTTTTCCCTTTCACATCACTTGGACATCCTTTCTGTGGGTGTTCTCCTCATCTGATAAGTTCTATGCATGTGCAATTAACCTTTGGGTTCCTTGGCACTCACTCGCTAGACCTGTGTCACACTTCAGTGCATTAGAACTCAGAGTTTTCAATGTTTCTGCTTTGTTTCTTTGTGGAGTGGGCGGATTTCCAACAACTTTTCTAATCCTTACTAAGGGAAGACACACAGTACGGTGTACGATGGCTCTTCTTCAGTCTAGAGGCAGAGGATCTCATCATTGACATACAAGTATGTTCAGACAGCTGATCAGGTTGCAGACATTTTCACCAAGCCCTTCACTGAGGTGAAGTTTCTTCACTTGCGGTCTCTTCTTGGGGTGAGGTCTGCTGCAGCTGCCCATCTTCTTTGGGCTATATAGTCCTCCTTCTTCTCCTCTTCTTCTTTCCAGAAAGATGTTGTTTATACATGGGCACCTTATCAGGCCTTTAGTTGTCAGGGCCCATTGACACATCTTTCTTAGTTGTCTAGGGGAGTCTTATTTTTCTGTTCTGGATTACCTTGACCTCTTCCTTGGCTTCGATGAAGGGGGGTGTTGGTGTGTGTGACTGTCCAGTCATTGTCCACATCACCTAGGTGATTCATCTCACCTTGCGAGAGTCATAGGTCTTAGGAAGTCAAATGACAAGTGTCAGATTCTGTCATAGAATCTGACATTGTCATTTGTGTCAATGCGTCATAGGAGTTACATTCCTTATTTGGAATTGTAACTCCTCTTCTAGTGGCGTCATATGCATCATTCAACGTCATATGCGTCAGTGGCGTCATTGAGTTCTTTCCATGTTTATGCATGGGGGTTACATAGAACCCTTATTTGTACTTCCTATTTTTCGATCTATGAGCATGAGCAGACCCATTCTTCTTACTTGCAATCTTCTTTCCATTGTTTCGAATCTTGTGTATTGCGTTGGCTTGACGTTACCATCAGAGTGCAACTTCGTTGTGGTGCATCGCTTTTCGACATCGGTTCTCGCAAATCCCTCTTTCAATTACCAACTCTTCTCCTTCTAGTATAATTCAAAGGAAAAGAAACAAAATCATAAGGAATTCCTCTTACCGATGATCTTGTAGTCACTTTAGGCATGGAACATGCTGTAATACTGGTCTGAATTCAGCTTTACGGAATTGCCAAAAGATCATAAAATCTTTAGAATAAATTAGCTGCAGTTTTCTCCCGAAAGTGACTTTTAATTTACTGTAAATTTGCTATAGATCTGTTGTAGGTCTGAAACTCACATGCAAATCTGATTCGTTGTCCCACAGGGCATTGCAAAAACTATTATCTTTCGAAAGTACACCCCTTAGAGAGATGACAATAGGTTTTCTAATCTTGCACAAATGATCTCTCTCTTTCATAGATACAATGGAAACACCTCAGGTCTGTGGGTATACCTAATTCGAGGTGAGTCTTTGGTATCAAGGCCAATTCCTTATTGGTGTATCCTAAACTACTTTCTAGGAGTTTGAGAGTAAAAGATGACTGTAAAAATGATTAAAACTAAGGTGATACACCAAATTTGTGTCAGGGAGTTGACTGAGTATATGAACAACTGATCTGTGAAGGATTCTTGATGCACGAACCAATAGTTTTTCTGTAGAATCTCTAAGGGTAAAACACTTGATTGTACTGAGGGAGGATCACAATAGTACTAATAAGTTAACATGCACATTAAAAATTAAGTAGAAAGGACTAAAATTTGTAGTAGGGTAAGGTGGTTGATAAGGGAATTTACATTCACAAGATTAATATAACATACACAAGACCGCAAAATAACTTGGAAAGGTAGAAAACACTTCACACTCAGAGGGAAAAACTGGTAAAATTTTCTTCAGTACTCATATATCAAAAAGTCGTCAAATCAGAATCCTTGTGCTTTGCAAAGGCACACAACATATAGAAAAATAAATTTCACCCCCTTCCTAAAAATAGCCTAAGGCTTGTACTCGCCCATGCATCCTAATTTTATCATTTATTTAATAATAAATAAAGGGATAAAATAATACAAACTAGAGCATGCAGTTAAAAATAGGCATTAATAGCCTTGTTTACAATGCAGTCAAACTAAAGTTGACTATTCTATTTTTAAGAAAAGAAAGCGTAAATAATTTGCTAATAATAAACCTTGCTTGTTAGGCAAGTCTCCTTCTTTGAGCATGTAAATTCGTCTTCTCTCTATTCTGACCTCTTGTGAAGCATGCAAAAACACTCCTATGTATTGTGCTAGCTCCATGTGGAGACCACCCTTTGATACATGGATTTGTCTTTATCTGAGTTTTGCCACCTTTGTGGACTTAGCATATTAACTTAGTTCTTGACATGAGATGAGGGGACCACCTTTGAATTATACTTGGTTTTTATAATATTTGGCCACATGCTATAGTATATACTTTATGTCCCATAGTTGTCGGCCTTGGCATTATTTGAAGGAAAAAGGTTGGAAATACCTTTTATTTGATCATTTATATAATGATTTGGTCAGCTTTTGTTTATTTTGAATCGATTATAATTTAGAATTTAAAAGTCATGGCAATGATTATTTGTTTGGTGATGTGGGCTGGCCCCTTCCCCACAGTGACTCACCCCTCCATTCATTTTTTCAGTGGTAATTTGACCTGTGTTGAGTTAGCTTTGATATTGATGATGAAAACGGTCCATTGATCTTTGTACCTATGTTTTTGATGCCGTCGATTCTTGACATGCGGTTAGGGTTTCTTTATGCATTGAATGTGTGTCGGTGGGAGGCTAACCGTGGTTATTCTTTGATCTTTGAGCATGATCTTTGGCCACTTGAGCATTGTACTTGGAGATTTTGAAGCATCGATTCTTGACCCTTGGTTAGGGTTAGCTTAAGCTAAATTTCTAGTGGGTGAGTTAAAACACTCGAACTCATCCATTTTTCCCACTTCGCATCTAGTTTGTGGGCGAAGCCCTAGAAATTTTTTTGATGCCATTGTGGGATTTCTATTGAGCTCAGCTTTACTCTTAGATTGGTATTATGAATTTTTTTTCCTCTACATTTTTTGTTTGTTCTCTGTTGAGTTTGGTTGGGACATTATGTGGTCTCAAGTGAGTTTTCTATAACATAGCTGCCACTGTTTGGATTTTAGCTCTTGGTTACTCCTTCTCTAAAGCTCTAAAAGTGTGAAGGCTTTGCACACTTGTGTTTATTCTTTGCTCTTTTCTGAGTTCTGTTGTAAGTTCCTCTTGAAGATCCACCATTGATGAGGCTTCGAATTTTGATTACTTGTAGGTTCTAGCTTCATTCTTGTGATCTCTTCATACCCATTTGGTTTCTATGTTATTTCTTTTGGCTACGAGCGCTTTTGTTTTCATGTTGACTGTGCAAATGGTGTTGAAGTCTAGTAAGTTCTTGATCCCTGAGCATAGTAATCAATTTTTGTTGTCACCTCTACTTTGTAATATTGATATTAATTTATTCCTTGCATGCTCTAGTTTTGTGGCTCAACCTTGGTCATCTTTGAGTTGAATTCGTTTATGAGCTTGGTCTTCTTTTCTTTCTGGGGTTTTTCATGGCTGACATCTTGGTTGTTTCAAGATCTATCCTAATGCAATGATGTTAAGTATTTGACCTCTGAGCATGATAGTTGTCTTTTCATTTGTTATTTTGACCTTGAAACACTGATAATTCATTGTTTCTTTGCATATTTTGTGTCTTCGTGGTTCCTTGATGATTTCAAGTTGAAACCCGTGTTGGGTTGCTCTGATTCTGAAGCCGTCTTAAGGAAGGTGAGTGTATTCTCAAGCTTTCATTCAGCCATAATATAGATATCAAGCTCTATTTCATGCAAACTAAGTAATTTTTTATCATACCACCATTCTTCTCTATTTCAAGCTTCATTATAAGGAAAATGGTAGGCTGGAATTTTTCATTTTTGAGCTATGGTTTTGATTCCCTACTCTGAACCATATGTTTGGGCATTTTAGGAGATGAGTATAACTATCTCCCGGTCTTAAAAACTCCAAAACTTCAACATTTATTGCATTATTTAATTTTGAAGATGATTCCTGTAACATACTCATAATGTTTACTTGAATCCTTGATACTTATAGCCTTTGAATATTAAATACAATTCCATTTTTTTTGCAATATCGTGGTCTGGTATTTACTGCTACATCTGGCTTGTAAAAGGAAATTGCATTTATTTTAATACTCTAGTGACCGTGATGAGCTTCATAATTTTTCCTTGGCCTCTAAAACCCTAATATTGTCACTGTTATATTTCATATATGTTCCTGTGTTGTCCATAAGTAGTTTTCTTCTTCTATAGCGTATTTTGAATATTATCTTTTTGTATCAGTTTCTTTATGTTGAATCGTTCAAGCTCATTTTGGGTTTCAATTTACAATCATGACTTATGGATTAGCATATCTTCTGCTTGAGGATTTCCCTTCTATTATGAAAAATGCTTATATTCGTGGCCGTTATATCTTCATGGGGTTACATGTGTCTCTGATTAAAATTTTGTTCTTGGTCAATCCTTGAGCCTTTTGTAAAACCCTAGATATTCTTGATTGTTCTTTGCATTCCATCTATTGATGTGTTGATACCGGAAGCATTTGCTTGAGTTGAGTTCATGAAGACATGTAGCTTAATCTGATATTTGCTTGTATGACTACTAAAAGATGATAATTCATGCACTTTGTGTTTTCTATAGCTTACTTCAAACTATTCCTGTATCTATTGTTAATGGCATCATGAGATAACTCCTTTTATTCACCTATAATGGCTTCTGCTCATGTTGTAGATGAGTATTACCTTGCTTGCATGAATGTACTTCATTGACATTGTAGTATTTATGTGCTCTCATATATGCTTTATTTTGAAAAATGCAACCTAGAAAAGGTGAAATTTGTAAGATTATCTTGGAATTTCAATTCCATTCAGCTATTTAAGTTGTAAAGAACTATTTTCTGCATTATATACTATATTTCCTTTCATTACAACTCTGATATGTATGCTGAAAAATCTGAAATGTTGATTTTATAAGGCGAAGCCCTGTCAAAATTTTCTTAGAATCTTCTTTCTCATCATGTTTCAGCTATAATCCCTTTTACTTTTAGCTTCAGCTTCTTGAAATTGTATTCTCCCTCTTCTTTGCAAACTGAAAAATGTACTTCTATCTTCCATTCTCTCTTCTGAGCTCTAACCTCTGCCATTTGTAGAATGTTTGTTGAACTTTGAGTTGTACTCTTCCTTCTTCTTAGCATGTATGACTTATTTATTTCTCTCTTTGGCTGCAACCTGTAACTGCACATTTAGGAAAACAATTAGAAAATATTTAGGCTTTTTGGCCTCTCTTATGTCCATGTTTTCTTCTTTCTGAGTGAAAAAACATGCATGTAGTTTTTCCTTCAAGTAGAATACATCTCCTGCTTAGGGGAAGATTCATATGCATGAAGTAGGATAGTGTAGGAATATGGATTAACCCTGAGCTCTTTATTGAAGATTTCCTTGTTTTTTCTTTTCAGGTACCATGCCTTTAGGATGAAAGGAGCTGGCAAGGAGATGCTCTCCACAATGAAGAATATACAAGGAAATCATGGGTTCACTCATACGCCTTTGCTTTCTCTTTCATGCATGTGTATATGGAAACATTTGACTCTCCTATTGAATAAAGCGTTGAATTCTAGAAATGAGTTGTATATCTCTTTCTGCATTTCTGCTTTCTGTATGGATTATATAATGAACTAAACAAATTAGTAACATAATTGAATGTCTTAATCATGAAGGAAAGAACATTGAATAGAACTTGTAATATTCAGTAATAAACTTTGATTATTTGTGATCTGCGGTTATGTTTATTGTTCCAAAACTTTACACTTCACCTACTCTGTGATTGGATGTCCTCATCAAGACAACATAACTATCCTTCGGGGGTTGTGTTCTTTTTCTGAGGATGGTCATGAAATTACATACTATGTGTTCTGTTATGTTTTGTAATAGCACACATAGTTGTAGATTTCACAATATCCTTTTAAAATAAAATAGTAGGAATGACATAATCTAATGTAATCTCCCCTATCTTAGGTATACTTCACCAATTCTATCCATCGTAACAAAGTTTCGAGTTGCCCATTTTTTCACAAGTGCAAAAATTGTCAACAAGATGGAGATATCCTTCTTTTGCACAAATTTTATGAAGAAATCCTTGGGAAAATACAGTCAATACTCCATAATTTTACTCTCAAGAGTTTTCACTTCTAAAAGATGGAGATAATTTCAAAACAAGGCTAAGGCTACTGAAGACATTAAGAAATCCCGATTATTTTACATATTTTAGTAAATATATTTTGTTCCTTTGTCTATATACATGGAAAATATGGGTAGTTTAGAATGGATTCATGGTGTTTGAATAATTCTTGAGGGAGATTATGTAGGTACCCAAATTGATTCTCCCTCAGAAGCTGAGCACCATCACAGGTTTGACTGGAAGCTAAGAAACAAGCAGAGCATGTAGTGTGTCATTTTGTAGCCAGGAATAAAATGTAGCTCACTCTTTGTCACTCAAATGTGGAGAAATGGGTAGCACCTTCAAGAGGATTTGACCTATCCTCACTACTTTATGGTTGTTCCTTTTCAACTAGGGTGAGAGGACCCTTTTTGTAGCTTGGTGTTTGTGGAGGAGATGGAGATATCCTTCCTTGTGAAATTATTAAGAAGACATTGAAGAAAATATGATCAATGCAACAAAAGCTAACTCTCACGAGTTGTTACTCTAGATAATGAAGATATTTTCTAAGCAAGGCTAAGGCCACTAAAGACAGTGAAAACCTGATTGTTTCTGCATGTTTTGGTAGTAAAAATTATGCATTTTTATACACACATGATAAATAGGGGTAGTATGGGTATGATTGGTTGTTTTTAAATGAATTTTTGTGCGAGGTGAGGTAGAAATGAACTTGATTCACCAGAATCTTGAGAAATTTTACAAAATGGAGAGCTTAAAAAAAAGAAACCTTTGGGATATCTAGGACATTCCTTTAACCAAAATATGTGCTTTAATGGAGGCCCAAATCAGCAATTTCACACAAACTTCAAGGATCCAAAATGAAGGCTCAAATTGGAAACGTTAACTAAACATTATCAACCTTTGTTTCATCAAGCCTAAGATGCCCTCAAAGGCTAACAAAAAATCTTATAGTCATGTTAGGAGTCACAGTGATTTTAAGTTTTTTTATCTCATTATCAAGTGAAAGCTCTTCTGATAAATGAAAGTGCAAATGCCACCAAACTATCACAAGGATAAGATCTTGCGTGATTTCCAAAGGTTTCAATGTAAGATTGCAGCAGGAACAAGAAAACTACTCGCAGACATTTAGAGATGAACCAAACACAAATTTTACCCAAAAATAATGTAGATTAACTCAAGTTTGATTAAATTTATCAGCAGGGGAAAGTTTCTAGAACAATCTCAGAGCTTGTCAATGACTATACACTCGTAACCACCTTGACATGATCATATTTAACACAAAGGATATAAATAGGTTTTTTCAGATAGTTTCTCAGGACAGGTTCTATCAAGCTTTTCTCTTAGAAAAAATCAGTCCTGACCTCTAACACTCCAACATTCCAGCCATTTACACAACAAATTCAAGCAATTTATAATACTTCATTTATAACATAGTTTTCCCCCAAAAATCTAAACATTGAATGCACCAGTGCTCTCCATGATCCCGATCATGATTCACGGAATCAGATCTGTAAAAATTTATCAGGTGCTCAGGGGGTGGATCTCTTTGAACATCTCTCACATTCAACTCCCTCTTCTGGTAGACCACTTTTCCCTCTACTCGCCAACCACTTCCGCCCCTAATCTGTCAAATCTAGTTCTTTGCGTGCTCGGGAAGGAAAAATTGAAGATCATATCAAGCCCAAAGGTCAGATCTCATCTTAATGGTAAAAGACGTTCCCAGATATTCATCAACAAACTTAGATATAAAATTAACTCCCCTTCCTATTTAGCATGCAAGAAATATCGAGAAATCATGAAGACTTACATCTCCAGGAGCTCTGGAGTAAAAATGGTAGAAAAATCAGATACATATGCAAAGCTACCGTTGATTTTTATTTTGAATTTGGACTATCCACGTGGGAGATTGACTTTAAAAAGGGTCTGCAAATTCCCATTTTTCCTTTTACAAATTTTGGAAAAATGTAAAATTTTCACATTTTGCTCCACACCTCCGCCCTTGAAAAATGGCCCTAACACATGTCCTAAGGTGGATCCCAAATGAACCATGGCCAAATTCTGCTATTCCACTCTTTTTTGCAAAAGGGAAAATTTTCCAAGTTTTCCCCACAGATCCACCCTTAAAAAATGGGCCTAACACGTGTCCCAATGTGGATCCCAGTGGAACTAATCTTCCTTTTACACTTTTAACTCCTTTTCTCACAAAAGGAAAATTTTCCAATTTTCCTGCAAAGGTCTGCACCTCCGCCGTTGACTGAAGCAAGTTTTTACCTTTCTCCATTAGGCCCGTGGATCATTTTGATGATTTCAATCTTTTGAATATCAAGGAGAAAAAAATCCAAGTTGCCTCCGATGGTCTGCCTCCCTACCTCTTGACATTTTCAACACCAACCTTGACCTCCATATTATCGAGCTTGCGGGCCATTTTGATATTTTAATCCTTTTGATGACAATAGGCAAAAATTTAAGTTACCTCTGATGGTCTGCTTCCCCACCCCTTTGAATTTTTAAACTGCCACGCATCACAATGATGCATCTTGAGATAGTCCCCAAAAGTTGAGACCTTGAATGAGTGTGGGCTCACCACGTGTCGTTATGGTGCAACTTCAAAAACCTTAAGGCTTCAAAATGATTTGGCAGGGGTGCACTTTGATTTTATAATTTTACTCCATTTTTCCAAAAGGGAAAAATATCCAACCTACTTCCGAAGGCCCACATCTCCACTTTTAACTTTTCCACATGTCCTTCTGCGGGGTCAAAGTAAAAAAATTTCCTTGCCGCTTAAATTTTAATTTAACCAAAGCCTGGCGGGGTCACGGGGTGGGTTCAATTTTTTTGCCAAAGTAGACAAAAAGAACAAGTTCACAAACAACCCTACCATGCCTGATCCAATTAGAAGTCACGTAAGTACCAATTAGAATTGAGCGGAGCTACGGGACCAAATTTGCCTCTTTGCCAAAAAAGCAAAAAGTGATAAGTTAAAACATTTTCCTGTCATCCCCTGACCAACCAAAAGAAGCCATGTGACAGCTGAATGCTGAGGAATAACTTTGAGGAATCCCCTATTGTAGCAACTTGAGAGCTGACATCTCAATTATGAGGGGAATATATACCTCAACTCCATACAACATTTGGAAAGGTGACATACCTATTGCCTTGTTAGGAGTGATCCTATCAGCCCATAATGCACCATATAACTTCTTGTGCCAGTTCCTTTGATTCTCATCTACCAGCACACAAACAATGGTCACAATGTTCTTGTTGCTTGAATTAGCTTACCCATTTTCCTATGGGTAGCAATTAGAAGAGTGGGATAGGGAGATTCCAAATCCATAACAAAACTCTGTGAGCTCCTTGGAAGAGAAATAGGTGGCATTGTCTACAACAATTTTCTGTGGTATTCCAAAATGAACAATGATATTCTCCTTGATGAAGTTGCAGACTATTTTAGAGTTGGTTTGCTTGGTCGGGATGGCTTCCACCCAATTAGTGAAGTAATCAATTATAGTGAGTACATAAGTATGCCCTGCACTGGAATGAGGATTCATAACACCAATAAAATCTAGCTCCCATTGTTGAAATGGTTCTTCAATCACCACAGGCCTAAGTGGAAATGTAGCTAGTTGTGGTTTTCCAACAAATTGTTGGCATGCTTTGCATTTGGAAACCCAATCTTAAGTGTTTGAAAATATGGAGGGTCAATAATATCTCCCTCTAAGGATCTTATGTGTGGTGACCATTGTTGAGAAATGTCCACCATAAGCTTGATCATGATATGCCCTGAGCAACTTTTCTTATTGCTCCTTATCTACACACCTGAGGAAACAACCATCTAAGCCTCTCTTGTAAAGTGCATGATTCCAAATCACAAACTTGGCTACCTTTAGCTTGAGTGTCCTTTGTTTGTAATCAAGATGAGGAGGGCATTCTCCATAAGTGATGTAGTAAGCAATTTCATCATACCACTCATCACTAGTGATGACAAAGAGCACCTGTGGACTATATCCTAAACAAGTTGAGCAAACACCATATTTTTCTCCCTGCTGAGCTTTGAGAGCTTCATCTTCAGCAATCAGCTTGCACAAACCATTTCCTCTTACCAAATTAGAGGGTCTAATCTCCAAGTCATACTCTTGGGTCTTTGCAATCCAACTTCCTCTCTTAGCTCTAGGATCTTGTTGAGTCAAAATGGACTTGATTACACTTCCGGGGACCATCACCATTGTATGGGAATTGAAAATGTAGAATATGAAACTTTTAACAGATGTGACCATTGCTTAAGCATGTTTCTCCAATTGGTTGTACTTTAGCTCATGATTGTTTAAATGACAGATAATGAAAGAAATGGGTACTTCCAAACCTTCATCATTTTTCTGAATAAGGACAGCAGAGAGTGTGTGTTCTGATGCATAACAATACATGATGAACTCCTTGTTGAAATTTGGGGATACAAGAGTTGGATATTCGGCAATGGATTTCTTAATCTATTCAAATGTTGTTTTTCATTCTTTATTTCACTTGAAACTTGCTTGAGGTTTCATCATGGAAGTTATGTGCTTAGTCAGTTCAGAAAACTTAGGCACAAATCGATGAAGGAAGTTTAACTTTCCAAATAATGAATGAACTCCCTTCTTTCTGGTTGGTAAGGCTAGTTCTTGGATAGCTCTGACCCTCTCAAGATCAATGTGTGCTCCATGTTTGTTCACAATGTGTCCTAGCAACTTACCTTTTGTGACTCCATAGATGCACTTCTTTGGATGTAGAGAAATTCCATGTTTCCTACACCTGGCAAGGACTTTCTCCAAATGACTGATATGATCTCCCCTCCTCTTTGAAAAAACCATGAGGTCATCAAGGTAAATGACAATGTAGTGTTTCAAATCTTTGAAGGCCAAGTCCATTGCTCTCTAGAAAGTGTCTCCAACATTGATAAAGCCAAAAGGCATTCTACTATAGGCAAAGTACCCCAAGGTGTTGTCAAGGTTTTTTTATTGCAATCCTCTTTTACCACCTTGATTTGGTTGTACCCTAAGAATCCATCAAGTAAAGAGACCATTTCAGATCTAGTGACTACTTGCAAAATATGGTCCATGATTAGAAGAGGGTATTTTTCCTTGAGAGATGCTTGATTCAGATTTCAGAAGTCTTCACAAATCATTATTTCCTTATTCTTCTTCCTTACTGGAACAATGTTAGCCACCCATGTTGAATTGTGGATGGGGAAAATGATTCTAGAATTGAGCATCTTTGTCACCTCTTCTTTGATAACATCAAAAATATTTGGATTGTAGGGCCTTTGTTTTTTCCTGAAGGGCTTAGCTCCTTGCTTCAAAGGAATGGAGTGATGCATTTCCTTTAGCTGAAAGGATTTGAGTTCATCATAGGAATAGGCCAGGACATCTGATTACTTTTTTAACAGAGCAAAAAACCTTCTCTTCTCTTCTCTTCTGGTGAGTAGCATTTACCAATGTTAACCATCCTTGGATACTCTAAAGTGCCAATGTTTTCTTGATCAAAATCAGATGGACATCGAGAAGACTATTTTTCTTTCTCTTGGATGAACCTGTCATGCTTGGAAAAGAGGTCTTCTAAAGAAATCAGGCCTTTGGGGATTTTTTTTCCTTTTAGTTTGATTACTCCCTCTTCATCAATTCCCTCAATTCATTCCTTCTCTTCTTTGCAGATTGATTCATGGTGTGGGTTTTCACTTCCTTCAAAGAACAGATTATTGAAGTTATCCCTTTGTTCTATGAAGGCTAGGATCTGATTATCATCATTGAAGACCTGTCAGTGATTTGCATTGTCTGGTATGATGGGTTTGAACACCATCTCAATGGTCACTTTATCCTTTCCAAAATAAGGATGAGGTGTCACTAAGGAAGCTGACACTGCTAGAGAATCAACATTTTCATTCTGATCCCTAGGGATAGCTTCAATGGAGAACGCATCAAAGAATTCAATGTAGTCCCACACTCTATTTTTGTAGTCCCTGAGCCTTGGATTTTTCACTTGATATTGTTAGTAGACCTACTTCACCACAATCTCAGCATCACCTTTACATCTCAGCTTATTGATTCCCATGTGCTCTGCTACATTCATTCCTAAGATCAATGTTTCATACTCTGCAGTATTGTTTGTATTATCAAATTGTAGCTTGTAAGAAAAATGATATACCTCATTAGAGGCAGAGTATAATACTACACCAACTCCTGAACCTGCTCTGGAATGAATGCCATCAAACTCCATTATCCAAATTTGATCTTCTTCTTCCTCCATGAGGAGTGGAAAGTTCTCTTCCTTTTGTGATGTAAGGAAGTAGTTTCCCAGCCCACAATCTTGAAAGAGGATGTTAGCTCTTGGAGCATCAGATTTCCTTACTGTGAATTTCATTTTCCTAACTGGCAATAGCTTCTTCATTTCTCCTTTCACTGGGATAGTTGTAGATGACCAATCCATTTTTATTTCTCCACCTAGATCTCTATAAAAACTTCTACTCAACAATATACCAAAAGATGCTGGGATTTATGCCACCAAAATGGTCAAGAGTATCCTCTTATCAGGGTGATCAGCTAGTGCAACGTGAGCATCCTTAATCCTTCCTACCAATGGAACTTGTTTGGATTCCATTGAGTAGCATGTACCATTTACCTAGATCAAAGTGAGGCCAAGAGCATTTGTAACTTTTGCTGGCATCACATTATCTAAGGCTCCAGAATCTATAATGAAATTGTTCAGTTGGAAACCTTTGATGAGAAGTGACAGGTAAAAAGGCTCAACCCTGTTGGTGGTGGAGGCACTGAGGGCTAACATGTTTTTAGAAGGTGGTATGGATAGTGTGGGTAATATGCCTTTAGAGAAAGAGATTTGGGATGTAGAGTTACCACCCCAGACTGCCTTGATGAATTTTTCAAATTGGGCAGGATGTGTTTGTAGGTATTCAATCTTAGAGAGCTGAAATTTGGTTTTTCTTGCATGCTCCACAAAGTCAAATGGAGTTATGGTAGATGAGGGAGAGGGAGAAGTTCTAGTAGTGGAAGAGGATTTAAATGATAGGGGTTTTGCTACTTTTGGTGTTGGGTTCTCCTTTTCAAATGTAGTAATTGGCTTGGAAGGAGGTGAAGGTGTAGCCTTTGATTGAAATTTAGATGTTCTTGCAGAACCAGTATTTAGAAGAGAATTACTCTTAATAGCTTTTGAGTTGGGAGAAGAATCAGATAACTTACTTAGCATAGCAGTGTGATCCTTGACAACTGGTGAATCTGATTTCTCTCTAGCTAATTCCATGGAAGGTGGTAATGGTGATCCCGTGCTAATGATCTTGTTTAGTGGAGGATTGGAAGAGATATATTCTTTGTTCTTCATGCTCTCAGTTGAAACTGCTAAGGCTAAAACACCATTCTTAGATTGTGCATGAGTGAAAATAGTACATGAAAAGCTTGGAGCTCCTTCATCACCTTCCTCCTTATCATCAACGTATTCAATCAGGACATTGTGCATGACAAACTCTTCAATTTCAAGATATATTTTGTAGTCATCCATGCTTTCTTCTTCAGTTTCCTCAATGTTTGTTCCTTCTTCTAATTCCCTAGTGTCACAGATGGCATTGACTAGTGGTGCTTCAAGAGCAATCCTACGAGGAGGTGGAGCAATTCTTGGTCTATCATGAGGATTTGGTCTCTTTGGAGCATTCATCATTGTGATTTGTGATAGTTGCTTCTTCAAAACAACTAGGTATTTGCCATTTTTTGGAACATTGGATCAGTGGTGACTGAATTTGAACTCTGACCTTTTTGCTTCCCATTTGGTCCTTTCACTTTGCCAAAAAGAATTAGACCATCATCAGTTTCACCCGCAAATTCTTGAACTTCCCTCAATGTTCTTGGTTGGGCTCTTCTGCAGAAGAACCCAACTTCTGGTGGCAAAGCACTGATGAAAAACCTTTTCAAATTGTTTTCAGGGGGTACCATATCTTCTGGGATCCTTCTTGTAAACCTATTATACCTTGCTACAAAATATCTCATTGATTCAGAGGTCTCCTTCTTCATTTGAACCAACTGGACCAGCAAATCCTGACAATCTTATGTTCTCTTGAACCTATGTTCAAATGCACTTCTTATATCTTCCCAACATGTAATAGATCTTAGGGGCAACATGTAGAACCATTCAATAGAATATTCTTGGAGTGAATCCACAAATATCCTAACTGAAACATCTTCATCTTCAATTCCCATCACTCCACAAGTAGTGATGAATGATACTACATGTTCTTCCTGGAGCTGAGAACCATCCCCTTTGAATTTTGGGAAGTTCTTTCTTGAGCCTCTTGGGAGGTCATGAAGTGGTTGTGGAAGAGCAAGTGGACCAGTATTTCTTCCCCATGGTACATTAGGCCTGTGTTCCTCATGCTCATGATCACCCATTTTATTCTTGTTTCTATCCTCTAGTCTTGCTAAGGTTGCTTCTGCTACTGCTCTTTCTTCTGCTTCAATTTGGAGTCTTTCTATTTCTTCAAGTTAGACCCTTATCTCATCTTCAGTAACTGCCTCTATTTCAAGCTCCTCAAATGTGGGATCATTTTTTCCTCCAAGCCTTAGTTGTCAAGTGTACCTTCTATCAGCCAACTTGAAAGTTTATGCTCTTCTCTGGGGTGCTAGAATTTGTCTCTGCCTTTCCAATTCGACAACATGTTCCTCTTCCAGGTCAAGAATCCTTATGGAAATTAAGTATTGATTTAATCTTTGTCTATTGTGCCAAATAACTTCTCTCAGATCAAAAGCAATGTATTCTTTGATGTGAAAGAGTAAATCCAGTCTCTCAACAGAAGGATTTCCCATAATAGCCATGATTTACATCCATGAAATTTGTGTGATTATTCAATATCCAAAAAAAATTCTTCTAGAATATTTTTTTTGTATTTTATGACCTTGAGGTCGTTTTTAGGTGTAGATGTTGCAAAATCTACCCCACGGTGGGCGCCAAAAACGGCTAGTGAGAAAATTTGTCTTGTGGACAAATTGGTAGGTTTCAAGCCAACGCTTTGGGAATCTAATTCCCTCTACTTGAATGATGCAGCTTCCATATGTGCATGCGTGAAAAAGTGGATTTCAATGGTGGCCTTTTGACCAGAGATCCAACAGGGACACTCCACTGACCCTGTGGTAAAGCTAGAAATTTCTCACTAGAGAAGAACTTTGAGAAGGGAAAAGGGAGTGAGAATGGGGTTAAGAGAAAATAATGTTGTGAGTAGAATATCAAATGCCCACACACATTAATTAGAAATTTAATTTATATGTATTTAAAGTCAGAAGAAAAACAAATCCATAGGAGAAGCTACAAGACCGAATGAAACTCATTGGTCGCAAAGTACCAATTAATTCCTCAGTCAAAGAGGTAAAAATTCCTTCTTTTATTATTGAAGCCCAAGTAGAGTTTGTACATAGCTCGAGAATGGAAGAAATTTGAGAAAGAAGAGAAAATAGAAGAAGAATGGCATCTTTCTGTCTTTTCCAGGTACAGAGCACTCTGGTCGTTTTGGAAATCAATCACGCACCCTTTGGAATGGATTCGGGAAGCCATTATACAAATCCTCAATGCCTTTTCAAATTCCTCTATTGCAAAGAAAATGCTCATGATGGGTTAAAAACCAAATCTTGCAAAGAAACTGTTACATTTAATTTTCTAGTTTAAATATAGACCATTTGATTTGCTCCTATAGCTTTAAAATCAAGCCGTCCACATGGTAGGAAGGGATTGGAGTGGTTATGTGGGAAGCCCTTTGAATTTTGTGATTTTTTAGAGATTTGGCAATTTGGAACAAATTGACCCACACCCCCGCTTTGACTTTTCAACTTAGACACATGGTTGCTTCTAATTGGAAATGGGGTCACGACCCTTTTCTCAAAAGTTTATCCTTTTTTGGAAAAAGACTCGAACACTCAATTTCCTTTGCCAGCTCGCTGCTCTGATTTGATTAAGACACGTGGCACCCTTTGGTTAGAGATGGGGTCATGGCTCTTTTCTCAACATTTTAAGCTTTTTTGGCAAAAGGCTCAAAAACTCAATTTCATCCACCGGCCCACTCTTTCACTTTGACTTTTCAATGGCGAGCCCGAGACCTTGGTAGAGCCATGGAGCATTCTAGAAATTTTAGTTCACTTTTGGAAATTTGGTTAAATTTCCCAAAGTTCCCTGATGACCCACTCATCCATTTTGACTTTTCAATAGTAGGCTTCACCTTTGAATTTTTCCCTTTAAAGCCTGATCATGGCTGCAGGTCACTTTTTAACTTTTCACCTTTTTGCAAATGGGCTCAAAAACACAAATCCCCCCCATGGCCCACTCGTCTGATTCGAATTTTCAATGGCAGGCTTTGCCTCTTCAATGACTCTGACCACGTGGCGATCTGGCGCTGATTTGGTAATTGACCCTTTCTACCCCACCCTGGAGTTGTGTTTTTTGACATGTGGAGCCATCTGCTGAGGTTAGAATTTTCAGTGGCAATCCGGCTCTTTGGGTTCATGGGGAAAATTTACCATTTTGGCCAAAAGTGACCAAAAGTGTTAATTTCGCCAAAAATCCCATTCCTCTCAATCCAATAGGATCTGAACACGTACCTACATTCATTGGGGCCAAATATTGATGGGGAAAATACACCTGTTATCCCGACTGCGGGAAAAATACACAGAGGAAGAGAACTTCATTGTTTTGAGTCCAATTTTTGAATTTCCTTCACAAACTAGAGGCATGAAGGCAAAATAATGATTTGACAACCCAGGCCATAGTACAAGTGAACAATTTTGATAAAAAATAGAGGTTGCAAAGAGGATATTACGTGCACAAATTGGGAAAATGAGGATTTCTAAAAATGATCAAAATAGAGCTTTAAACAACTCTAGGGCACGACTTTTGCTAATTTCTTGAATCTCTAACTTGGCTTAAACTCCAACAAAGGGCATGAGCTCAAAAAATTGGAATTTGGCTATGGAAACGTAGAGCAGTTTTCAAGAGACAACAATATACTAACACTCTAGATTCTTGACATATTGATTTTGATAGATGGCCAAGCTAGTCTTGTGATCTCATTTTTAGTGATGAAATGGTAGAATTGATATGCTTAGAAAATCACAAAAGTCTTGTGATCTCATTTTTAGTGATGAAATGGTAGAATTGATATGCTTAGAAAATCATAGATTATTGATAGCATTGCTTAGAATGATGATGGTTTAACTACATGATATGATGGTGTTAATTGAAAGATTTAGATATATTTCATTGTTGATGTATTTCATGCAGCCATGAGGGTGAAGAAGTATTGTTTGATTGTTGCATGTTACCATATAACAAAAAAAAGAGGGGGTTAGGAGACTAACCATAGCGGAATATCGGATGGATAGAACAAAGGTCACCATGGCATCTTTATGTTCAATTATATTGTCGTGTATTATTAGATTGTTGGGAGGTCCCCATGGGAGGATGACCTCAAAATGTGACCATAAGCTATGCGTGTTTTTCCCTTTTCATTTTTAGTTATTTGTGGAGTATGTAATTTATTATTTTAATGTATTTCACTTCATTATTGTTAATTTATATGTTCTTATTTTAGTTGATTAATCATGTTGATTAAATTAATTTGGGATGTGACAAAGGGGTATTTAATATAGGTAGATTTTCCTTGTAAGATCTTAATTTCAGTTGGATTCTAATTTATTTTGTTGTTTTTGTAGTGCCCACTCCTCTTCGATACTATTTCATTTTGATGATGGTACTGTTGGACTGATACTTAGACATTTGAGTCTTATATTTTGATCAATAGATGATGGACTATGCAGATTTTAATACTATTGACATTATGTAGTTTACAATTTTATTGTGATGCACTAGATGGTGATGATAGACAATTATATATGTTGAGTTGTGATATTCTGATTTTTAAACTAATATGTCATAAATTGGATGCATAACATATGTTGGATGTTTCGAATAGAATTATGATTTTTTTTTATGAATTCCAAAATCAAAATTATTATATGATGTTAGATGATAGAATTGATAATGTCAAATAATGATTATTGATTTTATATGTATATTGTCTCGATGTTGTTAATATGGCCATGCTGATTGGAGATAACAAAAAGCTACTAGTAATACATTTTATTCTTAAGTTTCACAAAATTCACAAAAAGGTAACATGTTCTTTTATCTGAAATACCCTTATTCTAAGCTGTGTGTTTAGTGTCTTTTTTCTCACTAATCTGCAAAAGTGTTGTAATATATCATTAATCAAATAAGGTTTATTGTCATGTATTTTCATAAATTTACAGTAATGTAAGTAACATTTCTTTTTTACATCTATATAAATTTTGGGCTTCCTTCTTTCAGATTGGCATACAACCATCACAGGTTCTTATTCCTCTTAAGTTTTTTAGTACAACTAGGAGGATATTCCATGTTGATTGGAGATAGCACAAACCTGCTGGTTGTGTCACTTACAACTAAAAACATTCCTGGAATGAGGATACACTTATTTAAAATTGGGGTGATTGGAGTTCCCCTCATTATTTGTGGCATGCTTTGTATTTTTATACTCTCTGGATATTTGCTTCCCAATTTTACATAGGGATGTGAAATCAACCAACATCTTGCTGGATAGAAATTTCGAGGCTAAAATTGTAGATTTATGAGTATCCATAATATTTGATAACTTGGGTGATGAGCACTCTATTTTTAGTAACATCGTCTCTCATGGATATATAGTCCTAGATACGATTCCCTCTCTCATTTCCCATTTCTTAAATTGTTTTAATTTTGGGAGTCGATCAGTTTAAGTATGTGATATTATTGTAAAATGTGGGTTTTGTAGAATATGCAAATAAATTGAAACTGAGCAAGAAGAGTGACATGTATAGCTTTGGAGTGGTGTTGTTATAGGTGGTGAGTGGAATGAAAGTGAAAGGTGAGGTTGGGTATGGTTAAGGGGTGGACATTATTAAATGGATGCGCAACACAATTTGCAGGGCCAAGGGAAAGTTGGCAGTGTTGGATTCGCATATAGTTGATGATAATTGCATGGAAAAAATGTTGTGTGTGATGCGTGTGGTTGTAATCTATATAAAAAATGTACCCCACCAGTGGCCTTCCATGCGGGAAGTGGTTTTGATGTTGGTGTTTTGTAGTTACAGCGATAAGAATGAAGAAATTGAGAAAATAATTTGATGATATTTTAGAATTTGAGAATTCCTCGTCCAAAGGCATCTCTTGGTGGTGATGCAACACCCCATTCCGAATCGGAGATTAATGAGAATGAAGTGATTTATTTTTGGAATGGATTAACTATAAGGGAATGACAGGAAATGTGGAGAAATGGAACTCTAAGCGTATCTTCTAGGCATGTTCTCGGTTGATCGCCATCATGGCCCATTCAACTCCTACTCATCTAAACTCTAGCGTTTCCCAAACTCAATTAACAGGAACTTGACGCGTATGTATCTCTTTTTACCAATGACCTTGTTGGGCCTACTGCACCGATGGAGTAAGTACTACCTCACTACCAAATTAAATTGTAGCGTTGTCATTTCAATGGTGACAAAAGCGGTAAAAAATTTCAGATTCATATTTTAATTTTTCTCTAAATCTCGTTCATTGATTCCATTTCCCTTATTTTATTTCAGAGTGACTCAAAAATCCACTGTATTCATGAATTTTTTCCTCGCTAGAGCAAAGGTGAAAGTGCCACCAAGCTTGAGGTTGTCGGTGGTTAGAAAGTTGAAGAATAAAATGGCAAGGGACGATGATAAGTCATCGAGGAATTGAGGGTATAATCATTTCTTAGTGGCGAAAATGTCACATTGAACTGGTTCGTTGCACTGAACGTACCTTGCTAGCACGTCGGCGTTGACTTTCCGGCAGTTAACATTCGGCGCAGACCAAAAAATGCTAAGATGCAGGTGGTTTTATTTGTCAACCATTGAAAAATGCCTTAATGTGCCAGCAAGTTACGGTCTTCCAGTTCATTGGGGCCCAAGATATTGTGCAATGCTTACAATATTCATTACAAGTCCATGCCACACTGCTTCCAGGGTCCTTTTCTAACAAAATACATTTTGATTGTCATAGAAAGGTCATGGGAATCAAAAGCGAGAAGGAATCTAAACTGCAATTATTTTCTTAATTTAAAACACAACTAATGAATAAAGAGCAAAGGAAATTGTATTATGTAAAATTACCATCTTGTCTGCTCTCACCATCTTTCTAGTGCAAAGTACACTAAAACATTGGGTAATTTCAATATTTTTTGTTTTGGTAGGAATTATTAGTTTTTTCCAAAGGCAGGATACTATACCTTTTAGGTCATCCAATTAATTATGTTACTGTGATATAATAATATGCAAGATTTTTTTTGCCAACATCAAGATTGCTAATGTATAAATTTTTAATTAACATTATTAAATAAATATGTTAATTGATAAATTATTTTTTTGTTGTTTTGATTGGCAGAAAAGAGTGATTTGACTAATGTTTACCCTTATTGATCTACAGGAATTTATTTTTTTCCTAAACTAAAAAATTTTAAATGGCCAAGTGGCCTAGCATTTATTAATGCCTGTCAATCTGTCAATTCATCTTGTTTCCAGCAATTTCCAAGCTTTTAAGTATGACATGACAACATTAAATGAAAATATGCATTGATATTGGAATAAAAAGCAAAGCCTACATTAAAATTACAAGTCTTTGGTTTTGGCACATTAAAATTTATCTCCTTCCTGGCTTCTACATTTGAATTAATTAGGTGGTATTGTTTTGATTTTGATGGTTGTGTTGGTGTGAATGAACTAGCTAAGCTCTGACATATATCAATGGTAGTTTGAGACTCTCTCTCCTACCTCCTATATTCCTTAGATTTGAACGGTCTGAAATTGTTATTTGCCTTCAACATTTTGATGTTTAAAGATTACCTTCACACATCACTCCATTATTTTGACGGGTGGAAGTTTGGCACTAAACATATTCACTTACATGGGTGTCATATCTTAGCATGGTTATGTCCATTGTCTTGAATTGATGGTGGATCTATTTGGTTCTCTATTTAGATCACCTTGAGCTCATTGCAGTATTATTTTCTTTGCTCACCATGTAATCTCTTTGGCATTACTCGGTCTATTGTTGGATCTCCTCGAGGCAGCATTGTTATGTGTTACACAATTATGGGAGGAATCCATGGCCATGGATAAAAATAGCATTGTCTTATTAATAGAAAAGAGTTGTTATTTTTATGTTTATCTTTTTTATATGCATGTGTTATTTACATGCATGCTCTAGAATTGTATTGTATTCCTTAAGACTGAATAAAGGAGAAGCCTGGCTTGTTTCTGGTGGATGTAGCCCACATTGGGTGAACCATGTTAAATCTTGGGTTTATCTTGTGATTGCATGCTTATTTTATTTCTGTTTTAATTCCATTTTATTGCTCATCTGTGTTTCGATCCTAACAACTGGTATCAGAGCAGGATTTTGTTTTGGCAGAAAAATCTCACAGGAGGGTTTCTTGTTTGAGTGGGAGAAATGGTAGAAGATAGCAAGTTCAGGGTTGAGAAGTTTAACGGCCAGAACTTTCAGCTATGGAAGATGCAAGTGGAGGACTACCTATATCAGAAGGATCTTTATCTACCATTGAAAGGGAAAGCTTTGAAGCCATCAGCTATGAAAGATGAAGAATGGGATGTTCTTGATCAGAAGGCACTGGGAATGATACGGTTGTGCCTGGAAGCTACGGTAGCTTTCAATATTTCTAAGGAAAAGACAATGGTAGATCTAATGGAAAAATTTGGGTAAATTGTATGAAAAACCCTCAGCCTCCAATAAGGTATTTCTCATGAAAATTTTGTTTAATATGAAGATGTCAGAAGGTGATTCAGTAAATGATCATTTGAATGAATTCAACATGGTTACTAATCAATTAAGCTCTGTAGGAGTAAGTTTTGATGATGAAGTTAGGGCTCTTTTGATTTTGTGCTCATTTCCTGAAAGTTGGAATACTTTGGTTATGGCTTGTGAGTAATTTTATTTATGGTTCAAACACTTTAAAGTTTGATGATGTTATTGGTGTGATTATTAGTGAAGAGATGAGAAGAAAAATCACAGGTGAGTCATCTGGTAATGCTTTGAGTGTAGAGAACAGGGGAAGACAGAAGGAAAAAAAAAAGGTCCTGGACACCGTGGAAGGTCTAAGAAGGGCAGATCTAAATCTAGAAGCAGGATGGTATGCTGGAATTGTGGAAAAGCAGGACATGCAAAGAAATATTGTTGGTCTTTAAAATCAGGGAAAGATCAACAAGAAGGGAACAAAATATGAAAATGTAGCAGGTGATGTGTTACAAGATGCTCTTATTCTTTCTTTAGATAGTAAATTAGAATCTTGGGTTTTAGATTTTGGTGCTTCATTTCATGCAACTCCTCATAGACAATATTTTCAAGATTATGTTCAAGGGAATTTTGGGCAGGTATATCTTGGTGATGATGAGCCATGTAACATTGTTGGAAAAGGAAGTGTTCATGTTAAATTGCAGAATGGTAACTCTTGGGTGTTGAAGAATGTCAGGCATGTTCCTAGCTTGAGGAGGAATCTAATTTCTGCAGGGCAATTAGGAGATGAGGGTTGTATGGTTATATTTACAGTAGATTCTTGGAAAGTTACCAAGGGTTCTCTTGTGGTAGCAAGAGGTAAGAAAGTAGGTACTTTGTATTTATCCACTGTTAGTACTGATCCATCTTCTATTTTAGCTACTACATGTATAGACACAACTCTATGGCATCACAAACTTGGCCATATGAGTGAGAAGGGGATGAAGATTTTACATTCACAGGGAAAGTTGTCAGATTTGAAAAACATAGACCTGGAATTTTGTGAGCATTGTGTGTATGGGAAACAAAAGCGTGTGAGATTTCTCAAGGTTGGATCAACCAAGAAGGAGCACAAGTTAGAGCTTGTTCATACAGATGTGTGGGGGCTGACTCAGGTATCTTCTCTTGGTGGTTCACAGTATTATGTTACTTTTATTGATGATGCTACTAGGAAGGTTTGGGTTTACTGTATAAAGAAGAAATATTAAATATATTTAATACTTTCAAGAAGTGGAAAGCTTTGGTTGAGAATGAAACAAGTTTGAAGTTGAAGTGTCTCAGATCAGATAATGGTGGAGAGTACTGCAACAATGAATTTAATAACTATTGTTCACATAATGGAATCCATAGGGTGAAGACAGTTCCTAGAACACCACAACAGAATGGTGTGTCAGAAAGAATGAACAAGACTATCATGGAGCATGTAAGGAGCATGAGATTGCATGTTGGATTTCCCTTACAAATTTTGGAAGATGTTGTAGATATTGTTGTTTACTTGATAAACAGAGGACCTTCAAGTGCTTTGGAAGGTGGAGTACCAGAGGAGGCTTGGACCGGTAAGGAGGTAAACTATTCTTTTCTGAAAGTTTTTGGTTGTGAAGCATTTGTTCACATTGATAAAGAGAATAGGACCAAGCTAGAAGCTAAGTCAAAGAAATGTACTTTCATTGGGTATGACACTAATGATTTTGGATTCCAGTTGTGGAGTTTGGATGAGAAGAAAATCATTAGGAGTAGGGATGTTATTTTCAATGAAAGGGTTATGTATAGGGAACAACTACAGGATAAGAAGCTGGAAAAGTATGAGTATGTAGCACTTGATGAGATAAAAGATAGAGAAGTGCTCAAAGGGATGGAAAATCAACAAGTTGGCATCAATCCTGGCACAGTCAGTGTTGATTTTGTAGATCAAAATCAACAAGAACAACAAGAGCCTCAAAATCTAGAAAATCTTGTGAGACGTTCTACTAGGGTAAGTAAACCTCCTACAAGATTATCTTCATATGAGATTTACTATTTTTATTGATGGATAGTGGAGAATCAAAATTTTTTGAAGAAGCAATGCAGGTAGAAACACGAAAAAAGTGGGAGCAGGGTATGGATGAGGAGATGGACTCCTTGGATCACAACCAAACTTGGGATTTGGTTCAGTTGCCTGCAGGAAAGAGAGCATTGTAGAACAAGTGGGTTTACAGGTTGAAGGAAGAAGAAGGTGAAAAAAAGAGGTACAAGGAAAGACTTGTTGTGAAGGGATTTGCACAGGAAAAAGGTATAGAATTTGATGAAATTTTCTCTCCTGTTGTTAAAATGACTTCCATTAGAATTGTTTTAAGTTTGGTAGTTGTGGAAGATTTGCATCTTGAACAATTAGATGTAAAAACTTCTTTTCTTCATGGTGATTTGGAGGAAGAAATATATATGGAGCAGCCACATGGATATGAAGTCAGGGGGAAGGAGAAATTGGTGTGTAGATTGAAGAAGAGCTTGTATGGCCTTAAGCAAGCTCCAAGACAGTGGTATTTGAGATTTGACAGGTTCATGATAGAACAAGGTTACTCTAGATGTCATTCTGATCACTGTGTTTATTTTAAGAGACTAGATAATGACACCTATATTATCTTGTTGTTGTATGTGGATGACATGCTTGTGGTAGGGTCAAACATGCAGGATATAAATGAGCTAAAGAGACAATTAGCCAATACATTTTCCATGAAGGATTTAGGTGCAACAAAGAAAATTCTTGGCATGAGAATCAATAGAGATAGAAAGAGTAAAATATTGACTTTGTCTCAAGAAGAGTATGTGAACAAGGTGTTGGACATGTTTAGGATGCAGGATGCAAAAACCAGTAAGTACACCATTGGCAGGGCACTTCAAGTTGAGTAAAGAACAATGTCCTAAAACACATGAAGAGATTGAATATATGTCCAGAGTTCCATATGCTTCAGCAGTTGGAAGTTTGATGTATGTTATGGTATGCACAAGACCAGACATTTCCCATGCAGTGGGAGTTGTCAGTAGATACATGAGTAATCTAGGAAAGGAGCACTGGAATGCAGTCCAGTGGATTCTCAGATACTTGAGAGGGACCAGTAGTAGACAGTTGTGCTATGGAGGGTTAGAGGTTTCCTTACACAGATATGTTGATGCAGACATGGCTGGAGATTTGGATGGTAGGAGGAGCACCATAGGTTATGTATTCACTATTGGTGGCACAACAATTAGTTGGATTTCTAAACTACAAAATATTGTTGCCTTGTCTACTACAGAGGCAGAGTATGTTGCTACTACAGAAGCAAGCAAGGAGATGATATGGATGCAGCATGGTTCATGGAAGAGTTGGGAAAGAAGCAGGAGGATTACAGGTTATTCAGTGATAGCCAGAGTGTAATTCATCTTGCCAAGAACTCAACATTCCATTTGAGAACCAAACATATACAACTCAGGTATCACTTTATTAGATCAGTTTTAGAGGATGGACATCTGAAGTTGGAGAAGATCCATACAAGTCATAATCTTGTTGATATGTTGACAAAGGCGGTGACAAAAGAGAAGCTGGAAGGTTTTTTGGCTTCGGTAGGTCTTCAAGATTGATCTTGAAGAAGAGAAACAAGTTAGAGAAGAGTCTGAGGATGAGCTGTAATAGTGGGTTGCAGCAGTTAGTCTCCAAGTGGGAGATTGTTGAAGATGTGGAGTCTAACTACAAGATGAAGTGGCAATTTGCTTTTTCCTTGATTTTGGGAGGAATGCATGGCCATGGATAAAAATAGCATTTTCTTATTAATAGACGGAGTTGTTATTTTTATGTTTATCTTATTTATATGCATTTCTTATTTATAAACATGTTTTTTTAGGTTGCTTGTGGTTGAATCAAACTTTTACAAAGAGGTGCACAAGTTATATATAAGTGCATGGATTTACTCTTTGTAATATGAAAAAGAGAAAGAATTGTGTTTTATTCCTCAGGACTTTATAAAGAAGAAGTCTGGCTTGTTTTTGGTGAATGTAGCCCACATTAGGTGAACCATGTTATATCTTGGGTTTATTTTGTGATTGCATGTTTCTTTTATTTTTGTTTTAATTGTGTTTTATTGCTCATATGTGTTTTGATCCTAAAACATATTTCACAGAGGTAAGGGTCCTAGTTTTGTTGTTACTAGCTGCCATATTGGACAACCTGGGACTCCAACAAGACTTCCTTGACAAAGCTCTTGGACAACATTCTCGACACATGGCCATAAACTATTATCCTCACTGCCCAAATCCCGAGCTTGCATTCGGCTTACCAGCTAATTCAGATCTCAATTTTCTCACAGTTATTCATCAAGGCCATGTATTAGACTTGCAAGTGCTTAGAAATTGAAAATTCTCTCCATTCGGGCTCATTCCCAATGCCTTCGTAGTCAATGTCAATGACCAATTTACACATGTATCTAACAATTTATCATTTCCATATCAATTAAATTAACACTGAGAAAATACATGTGCTGCAGGTTTTAAGCAAGGGAATATACAAAAGCAGAATTCACCATGCAGTCGTGATTTCTAGTGAGAAAGGATCTCCATTCCAAAATTTTACTGCCTTTCACCACATGCATAATTAAAACTTATTTTCCTCTACTCTGTATGATATAAGATAAAACTTGAAAGATAACATGTGTCTATTTTTGAGAATTTACATCACAGGATCTCCAAGTCCAATATTTTTCCCCTTACAAGTAGAATAACCCATCACATTAGCGTTTCCTACAAGCCACCAACCCTATGCTGCTAAAAACAATAACAGTGGTGGCATGCTTATCTTTGTGAAGCTACCAAAAAGTGCATAAAAATGAATTTCCAATTGTCTAGAAAAAACTAGGTGCTAGTATCAAAACAATGACATCGCTCCAAGTACCTGTTATCCCATTTCACTTCCCTTGTGAAATAGTATAATTGGAAATCTTGCATTATCATAGTTATAGGATTCCAGTTCCAAGAAAAGGTTGCAAAATCTGATAAGTCATCCAAATTATCTACGGGACACCTCTTCGTAACTACATGGACCTAGGAATTGCATCAATGTTCAAGTGAAGGTGTAGCTTCCAATAAAGTGTATTGAGCTCCTAAGGCTACCCCACTAAGCTCATGAAGAATGCACTAATATTTTAAGTCAGAAGCGAGACAGTCTAGACTAGTTTGAGCTCTGCATGTCATTCAAAGATGCCTGAGTTAATGTGGAGGATAAGTGAGAGCAATCGACAACTAGAGGGCCGATTTGGATAAGTGGATTCACCAAGTTCAAGTGAAGTGACTTTTTCCTTAGTCAAGCCCATGGTGAGTTAATCGGTAAATGTGGATGGATTCGTTTAGGATGTCCCAAGAAACATGTGCACCAAAATGTCGAACTTCCTATAGTGTGAAAGTTGTGCAGATATGTTGGGGGTCAACAGTGAGGTGTGGAGAGTGCATGCAAGTAGAGTGGAATTTGGAAGCCTAGAAGGCCCAAGTAAAGTGGTACATAGGTATGTGAAAGACCCACAATCACTGCATTTAAAGCACCATGAGAATGCCAGATAAAAGTGACCCGAGCTACACAGGGACAAATGGAACATCGAAGTCTGACATCACCAATGCATAGGGGAGTGTGGGTATGTTGGGGGTCAATAGCCCACCTAGCTTGGTGAATAGTGGACGTGCAAGGACAAAAAATATTGAGTCGGGCGACATGGAGAAAGGAGGCCTGCATGGTCTAAGTACCGCAGGGATGTGAGTTCCTCGCGGACGTGAAATTGTGGCACAAATTACATTGCAGATAATTTGGGCCTTGGTGGCCCTTGTGCCGTGGTGTCACAAGTTCTCTAAAAACCCACAATACCCACATATCAAAGTAAAAAGGAGTAAAAATCCAATGCATTGTGGATTGAGAAGCCCGTGTGGAATGCTCGTCCCCTGAAGTTTAAACAGGCATAACATTTGACTCATAACTTTGATTTTCAGAAAATTGGATTTTTTGGAAAGGTCTCAACATCCTCTACACGAATTTATTATTTTTAATGAGGATAGGTGTGTGAAAATAAATAATTATCTCAAGCACAAAGAAATTAAATTTCCTGTCTGTAAAATGCAAGAAATCCTTGGCAAATTCAAAATAAATGCTTGCACTCAAAAGACCATAACTTTTACAATTATCAACATATTTTCACAAAATTAGTCTCGTTGGAATCATGACTTTGAGTAAGACACAAAGTAATCAATAAATACATAAATTGAAGAAGTTTTAATGATAATTTTAAGGAAAACATGCCAGGTTTTGAACATTGATTTTATTAGTGGTTGGAGATGCATTTAATGAAGCATGGACAGATAGTTTTCACTACTAAAATTCATTGGAAAGTATGGGGTAAATTTTGAAGGTCATATATCATCATTTGGGAACATTTATGACATATTTAAAGTGGTTAGAAAGTGACAGATTTTTTGAGATTTAACATCCCTCTCTCTCTCTCTCTCTCTCTCTCTCTCTTTCTTCCAAAATTCTATAAATTGAAATGTTGGACTCATTGTAAAGAGGAGAAGAATAGTTTAAGCAGGAAAACTCTATCATTTTGGTTTTGTGAGGAAAATGTATTTTAGGACCTTATAGTGGACTCCTTGTATGGTGATCTAGGCCTTTACTTTGTAATAGATTGAAATGTGCATATCACTGAAGCAATAGATGCAATTTTGTGGATGTATCTTCCATTGTTGTTTTTTTTTGCATTCTTCTCACCTCTTAAATCTTATTGAAAATATATTGTGTCTATTTTATGCTCTTGTAGGGATTCATTATCATTGTGTGTGTATGAAATATTTTTGTGAATGCATTTTATAGACTGTGGAGAACTGTTATCACCCTCTCTAGTATGCATTCTGCTTCCATTTTTTCCCACATTGTAAAGTTAATTTTTCCGGTGTATCACTATTGTTAGTGTAGGATTTACTTTCATGCACTCTCTCTTTATGGTCCCTTGTAAATTTAGATTAGGATTAGATAGTTTTTCCTACATTAAAAGTAGATTGTGGTAGGTAGTTTAAGAGCAAGAACTAGATTTCTCTGCAGGTCTATCTCAAGTAGCAAGTCCCACACTTGGAGATAGTACCCATGTTATCCAGTCACACTGTGATATTGAGCACACACGCTTGTGTAAATTAGAGAGTGCTGTGATTATGTGATAATAGTTCTGGCATGCCTGGTGGGATAAGAGGTCTTCATTTTAGTCGCAACACTTGATGTGCTCTTATTGTGAAATTCTAGCTTGTAAGAGGCTTTAAAATAGCACATTTGGTGAATCCAAAAGGGAAGAATCCATTGGTTGCAGTAGTCCAAACTTGAAAAATGTATGAGAATAGTTCAAACAAGGTAAAAAACTAGAGAAGAGGGACTATTTTTCTATCTACACTTATCCCCAGACAGAGGAAGAAGGGGAAGAAGACCTCAAAGGTCTCCATCTCCACCAAATAGAACCTTATCAACACCTCCACCTGGTAGGCCTTTTATTCAATCAACTAGAGTTCTCTGACCAATTAGGATGTCGTAAGCCAATCCCTATGTCAACTTCATTGAAAGAAACCCACTTGCTCTCAATGTCTAGAATCCAATTCCAATTGCATCATTGAATAACATTCCATATTTCACTTGAGAGAACCATACAACTCCAATTGACCACATCCAAGACGTTACAAATGTCTACGCAATTCAAAAAATTATTGAGATGGACATTTCAGTTAAGTTGTTAGCATCCTCCTTTAAGGGTAAAGATTTGCAATGGTTCGGGAGTCTAACAGTAGGATCTATCCAGAATTGGGACCGTTTGTGCACATCTCTTCACAATAAATTCAGAGAAAAGGCAGATAATTTGTCTCTGTTGGAACAACTAACCACAATCAAGAGAGCACCAATTGAGCAAATGGATGATTTCAAATTTAGGTTTCAAAGGGCATGGGATAGAATTCCACTCTTTGTGATACCAACAGTTGAAGGTGCCTTTCTATACTTCCCAAAAGCTCTAAATTCTTATATTACAATGATGGTACAATCCATGGGAGGTATAACTTTACCCACATCCTATAACATCACTATTAGAGCTGAAAATTTCTTGATTCAAGTTGGTAAACTTTCACCTAGGCCACCTATGCCTCTCTATCCATAAATAGGATCTCTAAGCATTATTTAAGCATCTACATTAGCTACCATTCATGCTTCAAGAAGTCATAGTTCTAATGAAGCTTCTACCTCATCTGCTAGTACCTCAAGTGAGCTCCAAGAAGTCATGAAGCAGCTACAAAACTTGGTAATGAGTTGGTGACATTTAAGAGACAACAAGCTCAAAAATTCATATTATATCAGCCTCAAACCCAACCCAATAGGCCTTCGTATTAGCCTAATAGACCACCAGTTAAAACTCCAAATCAGAACCAAGTCAAACCTTCTTCTAATAGGCCATTTAAGCCTTATAATCATAATGTTGTGTCTACATCTAGAACCTTAGTGCCAATACAAAATAACATGGATCAAGAATATGACTGGTGCTTCCCATGAAATTAACCTCTTAACCAGTCGACGTGTTTCAATGGTGCTTTGAATTAAAGTCTTATGGTGACAACAATGGGTGTGGAACAATAGAGATATGCCAAGAAGGAAATCAGACTCAAGAAGTAACTCAGCAAGAGACAACTCCAAATGAGACCACACTTATAAATTTGTAGTATGAAGATTTCTATGGTATAAATCAAGCCCCGTCTCAAAGTGTAGCAGACAATACATGATCCAAGAATAGGAATATCATAAGAGGGTCATCCAATTCAAATGATCCACAACCCTCTATCACTCAACAAGGTATTGGTAATCAAATTGCAGCTCCCTTTTTTCCTTGAAATTAAGTGCCCTTACATAATAAGTAGGATTCAAGGGTTTATTTTTATGCTAAGTTAACCACCAAAACCAAAAAGGGCCACTTAAAATGCCAAAAGTAACTCAATTTCATCTATGACACACTTGGACACATTTATTGAGGATGTGAGGCCCACTCAAGGGTGTTTATTTGGCCTAAATCCTCATTACTTAAGTAAACATATACACAAATACATTGCTAAAGCAAGTAGGGACCATTAAGTCCCCCAACCTAGCTTTCTAACAAAATTAAACAACCTAAACACAATTAATTTTATAAAATATACAACATTACAAATAAGGGTCACTCATGGTGCCCAAAAAATTCATGCAACCAATAAGGCCCCATACTAACACATCATCAACATGGCATCGTAAATGAGAACATGCCCAATTTCACATAATTTCACCATTTGTTATCCATTGTCATATATATAAATCAATATATATCCCTGTTATCATATGATCACATCAAATAATTGAATGCACCATAACATTAAGATGTGCGAAAAAATAATTTATCCATCATATATCAAATAATTTCAATAATGGAGTAACATTTTAGTATCCAAAAAATTTACTAAAATTTTCTAACATACTAATCAAGTCTAAATTGATGTTACACACCCAAATCACCATACATGTCCATGAAAGATCAAATAACATAACATAATATCAAAATGTGCCATAATCAATGTCAAATAAAAAAATATGAGTAAAGAGTCAACAGATAACTGAGGATGGAATATGTGGCCACTACATATTAACATCATTCTAGAAAAAATGTAATTCCTATAACACTAACGTAACACTTAGAGATTTAAGACTATTTAAGGAGTACAACCTTGCACAAGACAACTCAACAACCATATGTGTATTTTTTCTCAAATTTCTTCTAAGTAACTATTAGTGAAAAATCACAGCACCCCCAAATGTCCTGAGTTTGAAATGGAGCATTCAGTGTGATTGCACAACATTGGACCATCTCTCAAGCTGTGGGACTTGCAAAACTTGAGATGGACCTCCAGAGAAGGCTAGTTCCTGCTTCCTAATCTACCTGCCACTAGATACTCTAATGTAGGAAAAACCTAATCTAATCCTAATCTAACCATTCCAAGGAGACAGAGAGAGAGAAAGGGTGAAAGAGAGACTACACAAAGAGGTGGTACACCAGAAAAGGAAGTGGTTGATCATAGATCCAAACTACCTAAAGTGGAGAGAGGTGAGAAGAGGAGGGGGTGGACAAGATGCACCATAGACCAGAGATGAAGTTCACACAGAACACCACTTCAAGACCCATTAAGCAAAACTCCCAGAACCTGCAATAAACATCAGAGTATACACATTATACCCTGCAATGATGAGAGGTAAGAAGAGACAACAAAATAAGCAAGGATGGACAGAGGCATCACGAAACATATTTTATTGCTCAAAAAGTTACATGGTACATCATCAGTGGGAAAGGGGAAAGAAAATTCCATTACAAAGCCATGAAAAGAGGCTTAGACTCCGCATTATACCCTAAGAAAGGAAGAGAGAGGAGGGCAGAAGAGAACAATGACCAACATGAGGAACTCAGGTAGAACACAAAGGAACACAGAGGAGCCCGCGGAAGCCACCACATGTCAATCCGGCATAATTTTAGAAGCTTAAGGAAGGGGATGAATCTTTAAGATGTGCGAGGCTACCACGTACACCTTGTTCATATCTTTCGACTGGAAACTTAATTTGGAGCGGGAGGAAATTTTTTGAAAGATCTTGGAACTGGCTTCTGACCTACCTCCATTAATGTTTTGGACCACTAATTTCAGGGGATTTTAAGTCTCCCACCTACCACCATGATGAAGAATGGGCCTCTTTCTTTCCCAGTAAGGGACAACACGGAGGAATGGGTCTTGCAGTAAAGCCCATCATTTTCATAGGTGGATTTCCATGCTCTTTTCGGGGTGGTTGATGTAGGATTTGAATTATACCCTCACTTTTATCTCATTATTCTATATATTGTAAAGGTGGGGCATATTTCTAAGGGTTGATCAGTTTTTCTCTCATGCCCCCTCTCTCTTTCTTCCCTAGGTAGGAATGTGGAGTCTAAGCCTCCTCTCTTGGCTTTGTAATGGCATTTTCTTACCTCTTTCCCACTGATGATGTATTATGTGAACTTATGGAGCAAAAAAATATGTTTTGTGATGCATTTTGTGCATCCTTCACTTATTTTACTGTCTCTTCGTTCCTCTCATCATTACAGGGTATATTGTGCATACTCTTGATGTCTGTTGTAGGTTTTGGGAGATGTGTTTAATGGGTTTTGAAGTGGTGTTCTGTGTGAACATTTATCTCTTGGTCTATGATGCATCTATCCATCCTCTCCATCTGCTCTACCTCTCTCCACTTCAGGTAGTTGGATTAGTGATCAACCACTTCCTTTCTGGTGTATCACTGCTTAGTGTAGGCTCTGTTTTTATTTCCCTCTCTCTCTATCTGTCTCCTGGGAATGGTTAGATTAGGATTAGATAGTTTTCCTGCACTATAGTATCTTTTGGCAGGTAGTTTAGGAAGAAGGAACCAGACTTTCTCTGGAGGTCCATCTCAAGTTTGCAAGTCCCACAGCTTGAGAGATGGTCCAATGTTTTGTAATCACACCGAATGCCCCACTCAGATTTGAGGCCATTTGGGGGTGTTGTGATTTGCATCAAGAGTTTTTGCATGCCTGGTCAGACACTGAGGTTATATTTTTCTCATCTTTCGGGGGTCTCATTATCAAACAAGAAATATTGAGCCACCGTGCGACCACAATTTTTGGCATGCCCAATGGGACTCTGAAGTTAGATTTTTATCATCTTTCCAAGGTGTCTCATTATCAAACAGTAAATATAGAGCCACCATGTGACCACTCAACAATTTTTAGCACACCCGGTGGGACAGGTCTGAAGCACCTTACCTCTTTATTTCATCAAGTTGATGTGTTCTTAGTGAGATTCATCCTTTTGAGGCACATGCAAAGCACATATGGAAACTCCATATGGTCAATAACCCATTCTCTGAGTTACAGTCCTTCTTCCCATCCATTCCCACCCATTATTATTTCCACATCTTTCCTTTTCTTCCATCCCATGAAGTTGTGCAATCATGACTTCATCCCGACTTGGAATTCACACTTGCATCAACATCAGTGTAGTCTACCTCCAATGTATTTCACTAACTCCTCCAAATCATCATTATGATCAGATCCAGAACCATTATGATTACCATATGAGCATGGTCAAAACCAATTTGGCTATGGAGCTTATTAAGAATAATGGTACGCATATAATGGTAACAACTACACGAAGAATGCTAGTTTGTTGGAGAAATTTCAAAGAATGAAGGCTAACATGGTGTAGTATAGGGCTACAATACAAATGAAGGCATTCAAAATTGGTTATAGGGCACCTTTTCCATGATTCGGCCCTTTTCCAAGACATTATAGCCCGTAGGAGAAGCTTGACTTCATGGTTGAAATACATTCCCCAACTTGCACAGTGGAATGAGGAGATTGAGGCCTATGAGAAATGGTGTCAAGACAGCCTTGTCAATGGGTAAGTCCTACACTATCATCTGGTAACTTTCTTTTCACTTTCTAAGCATTTACCATCTCAACTTGAGCTTTAGTGCCAAAGTCTAGCTCCCCATCTTCTGTCCCAAGTGTTGATTTCCCTTCTCCATCACCTAGTCTTCCATCTCATCCTCAATTCCTCTTCCCTTTTCCCTTCCAAAATCTCATTCCCCTTCCAAACAAATCCAAAGTCAATACCACTCCCCTCTCCACCACAATAAAAAAAAGCTAGTTGAATCCCCACCCACCACTCCTCATGCTTTCCCAAGTCCATGTCAGGGAAGAGACTCCAAAAACCAAGTCAAGGAGAATAGACAAGACAGGAAAAAGAGAAATGACCAAAATATTAAGAGTTGGGCTGTTAGATCTTAGATCTCAGATTTAAGCCAAAAGGATTCACCAAAGACCATTGGTGGTTAAGGTTGTTTGTTAAGCCCAAGAAGGAGGGATAATATAGGGTCATGAATGCAGTGTCCATAATGGTTGAAGAGGATGATGATCTAAAAGATGCACAACCAGTTAAGTGAGGAATAACAACCAGCTCCAATTCCCATTGAAGAGGAGAAGACTGGAGAAGATCAAATCAGAGTTGAGGCCACTTAGTGAAGAAAGCATTATTGAAGATTTTTTTTCTTTCATTTGAAGGGCACATGATTTGATGGATGAACCCATGTGAAGGAGGACCATAAGTTTTAGAGGCTCCAAGTGTGGAGTAGGACACAAAAGAATCTTCAGTTCTTCCTCCCACTTCATCCCCTTCAAGCTTTGATGTTGAAGAAGAGTTTGATATTTCAAACTTCATGTTTGAGGATGAAGGGAACCATGGTGAGAAATTTATAGATTAGGAGAACACCATGGAGGAGTTCAGAGCACATGTAATAAACAGGGTAAGGAGGTAGATTATCTGTCTGACTTGGAGGATTTCTTTGATGGAGAGGAGCCTAAGGAGATCACATCATTTGATCCTCCATCATCCACCTTCCAAGCACATGAGCCTTCTGCCATGAAGGAGAGAATTCAAGTAAAACAACTTGCACTTCATAACAACCCTCTAGAACCAAGGCTGGAAGATATGAATATTCGATATTCTTCTCATGAGAAGGAAGGGAAAGAGAAAGAGGATGCCATCATCCCTCTCACACCATCCATCCAGGAAGGTTTGCAAGAAGACTCCATTCTTGGAGTTGAATTTGAAACCATGGGAACATTCAAAGGACCAAATTTTTCCCAATCAGGTACTTGGCTTCATTGGAGCCAAGGGAGAAGCCAAAACCGGTCATGCTACTTTTAGAGCATGAGGATGAGCTATAAAACACCAAGGGTCAACAGCAGTGCCTCTAGGATCCAATGCGTAGAACAACTCCAGGAGGTGTTTATTCTATTTGTTGATACCTTGATGATGAGGGTGGAGGATCACCTCTTGTTAGTTTTTTCACTCATACAAGCAGTTTCCATATTTCCAATGCCAAATCAAACTACATAGCTGCAATTTGTGAGAAAAGGAAGCTACTTCTCCTTTCCAGTTGTAGGATTTGTTTGAGTCCCCTTTCTCTCTGTTAGTTTAGGTTAGTTTAGGTTTGTTTTCAATAGAAGAAGTGCTTGTGAACACTTTGCATATCCCACTTGGGGTGTGTATGATTTCTAGTTTTGTACATAGTGTGTTGTGGTGTTTTTTGCTCATGCACAGGACATTAGAAGTAGCATTTGGTGAGATTAGCTCTAGTTCCAGTGGTGTTCCAAGTGGCTCAAGGATCAAGATTTTAGAGATTATGATCAGATTTGTGTTTATCAGACTATCATTCATGACTCCATGCCTAATGGATGCTTCAAGGAAACTGATCATTTCACCTAGCAAGAAGGTGATCCCCATGATTTGCAAAATTGTTGACAAAATAAGCTCACACTTATTTTTGGTCAACTAACACCATTTTCCCCATTTTGGTGCTTCAATCTAAATTTTTGTATATTTTAAAAACTTAAGGTCACCTGAAATAATTTACATCAGATAGGAAATTTCTTCCCCTTTCTATAAATATAAAGAAGTCCTTCTAACTCCTCATATTTCAAAAATATCCAACCAATGGGCACGGGAAGAATTTTTGAAAAATGGGAAGGCAGACTGAGGGAAGATATTTTGGCATTTTTGCACTTTTTGTAAAAGTCACATGTTATAATTGTCGGTCTGCGAGCTCGGGAAGGATTTGTTTTGCTAAGTGGAAAATGTGAGTCGGCGGGCCTGGGGAAACATTTTGGGACATGAGAAGTTGTGGAGCCGCAGTTCTAGAGAAATATTTTTGCCAAAAGTGAAGTATTGAACCCGTGAAGGTGCTATTTACCAATTAAGCTCACACTTATTTTGGGTCAACTAACACCATTTTTCCCCTTTGTGCTTCAACCTATGTTTTTACATATTTTAAGCACTTAAATGTAAAAGCATTTCCATCAAATAGAATTATTTTCCCCCTTTCCAGATGTCTTTTTAACCCTCAATTGGAAAATGTAGGCTGACGGGCCTTAGAAGGATGATTTAAAGTGGTTCCAAAAGCCTATGGTCTTTTTGCGAATAGAAATTGCAGACTGGTGGGATGGCGGGAGAATTTTTCCTTTTCTCAAAAGTCATGAGTGGAAAATGGGGCCCGAAGATGTATTTTTACCAGAGTGGGTGGGCTGACACGTTTGTGGGAGACTTTTTAAACTTTTTCTCTTTTCAAAAAATGGTGTACATAGTTTTCAAGTGTTGGCCCAAAGCCCATGGGTCTCATCAGCCGTTGAAAATTCACAGACCCATAGAAGGTGCCACATGTCCTCATCAATGTAACTTCAAGGATAAAATCTAAAGGTGGTCTCTCAAACAAGCACCAAGCTTCCAGATGTCCTAGGTCCAAAAAGGGACATATTCGACACTTGAAAATTTAAAATGAGGCAGAGTGAGCGGAAAATACCACCTATCGACTCAACACAACTTAAAGATCAACTCTGAAGGTGGTTCCAAAAACAAGTGTCTCACCACATGGTGCAACAAAAAAGGGGAAAGAACGGGCCTAAAGACTAAGTATAAAAATACCGTGCAGAAGGAGCCATGTCCACTCGATGTAACTTCAAAGGTCTAATTTGGAGCGAGTTTCCAAATGAGCACATGAATTACACATGTCCCATGTCCAAATAGGGGACAAGCCATCCATATAGAAATAATGAGTATAAGGGTGTCAGAGGAAGCTTCCACGTGTCTCATCAACACAAATTCAAAGGCTGGGACCCAAAGAGAAGTTTCCCAAATGTGTGCAGAGGCTCTCCACATGTCTAGGGTCCAATAGAAGTCAGGATCGAGGCCTGAATAGGCTAAGTATATAGAGCTAGCGGATGGTACCACGTGTTGAATCAATGGAATTTTAAAGGTGCGACCAAAAGTAGAGACTCAAACAGTTGCTGGCCCTCCACGTGTCCCAGGGAAGAAAAGTAGAAGTGGTTATTGATAAGTCGAAACAGAGGCAAGCTAGTGGAAGGAGCTAGGTGTCAGCATGGCGTAACTTCAAAAGTAAAATCTGGAGTGGGTTCCCAAATGTGCGTTGAGCCTCCATGTGTCTAGGGTAAGACTTATGGCCCTGCCAAGACAAAGAGGACTAAGCCAAAACACAAAGAAGTAGAACAGAGCTGCGGAAGGTGCCACATGTCTCATCAGCAAAATTTCAAAGGCGTGACCCAAAATCCAATTCCCAAACAAGCATAGGCTTGCCACTTGGTAAGAGTCTAAAAAGGTAAGGTCTTCCGTTGAAAATTCCAAAAGCCTGCGTAGGCTCCATGTGTCTCCTCTGCATAACTTCAAAAGAAGAATCTGGGGGTAGTTTCCAAATAAACGTGAAGCCTCCACATGTCTCGGGTAAGGAACATCATCTCCTCTAACAAGAGAGACTCAGGAAGAATATAAAGGAACACAGGGGATCCCGTGGAAGCTACCACATGTTGGTCCGGTGTAATTTCAAAAGTAAAAGGAAGGAGGTGAATCTTCAAGATGCAAGGAGGCTGCCACGTGGACCCTGTATGGACTGACTCTTTTAAATATTACACGCCCGTGACCCTGATCTTCAGATAGCCATATCTTTCGACTGGAAACTCAGATTTCGGTAGGAGAGGACTTTTTGGAAAGATCTCAACGCTGACTTCTCACCTGTCTCCATTAATGTTTTCAGCCCACTAATTTTGAGGTTGTCAAGTCTCCCACCTTCTTCCATGATGAAGAATGAGCATCTTTCTTGTCCAGTAAGGGATAGCAATGAAGGCATGTGCCTTGCGGTAAATCCCTTCACTGTTACAAGTGGATTTTAATGCTTTCTTGAGTGGTTGGAGTAGGCAGAATTCAATGCATATCTTAGGGTGGTTGGAAGTAGGATTCAAATTCTTCCCTCTCTTTCTCTCTTACTCTTCCTATATATTGTAAAGGAGGGGCATTTTCAAAAAGGTTGGTCATTTTTTCTCTCCTTCCCCCCTCTCTCTTTATCCCTTAGGGTAGAATGCGGAGTGTAAGTCTCTCCTCATGGCTCTGTAATGGAATTTCCTTGCCCCTTGCCCACTGATGATGTACCGTGTAACTTTTGGAGAAATAAAATTTGTTTCCGTGATGCATCTGTCCATCCTTGGTTATTTTTTTGTCTCTTCTTGCCTCTCGTCATTGCAGGGTATATTATGCATACTCTGATGTTTATTGCAGGTTCTGGGAGCTATGTTTAATGGGTTTTGAAGTGGTGTTCCATGTGAACTTCATATCTGGTCTGTGGTGCATCTTTTCCACCGCTTCCTCTACTCACCTCTCTCCACTTCAGGTAGTTTGGATCCGTGATCGGCCACTTCCTTTTCTGGTGTATCACCACTTAGTTTAGGCTTGCTTTCACCCTTTCTCTCTCTTCTTGTCTCCTTGGTAAGGTTATATTAGGATAGATTAGGTTTTTCCTACACTTGAGTAGCTTGTGGAAAGTAGATTAGGAAGAAGGAACCAACCTTCTATGGAGGTCCATCTCAAGTCTACAATTCCCACAACTTGAGAGATGGTCCAATGTTGTGGAATCACATCGAATGCCTCATTTTAGACTCAAGATATTTGGGGGTGTTGTGATTCTACACTAATATTTTTCACACACCTGGTTAGACATTGAGGTTAGATCTCTCATCTTTCCAAGGTGTCTCATTATCAATAGCAAATCTTAAGCCATCGTGCGACCACACAATAGTTTTGGCACACCTGGTGGGATAGGTATGAAGCACCTTACCACTTTCATATTAGCAAGTTGGTGTGTTCATGTTAAGATTCAGCCTTTTAAGGCACATGGAAAGCACATCTAGTGACTCCATCTGGTCAACGACCCATTCTCTGAGTTGATTACCTTTTCCATCCATTTCCACCCATCTTCATTCATCTTTCTTTCCACATCTTTCATATTCTACCATTCATGAAGTTGTGCAATCATGACTTCATTTCCATCTTGGAATTCACACTTGTAGTAGCAATGTAATCCACCTCCAATGTATTTCCCAACTCCTCTAGATCAACATTATGATCAGATCCAAAACCATTATGCTTACCCATATGAGTAGTGTCAAATCTAGTTTTGCCATGGATCTTATCAAGAACAAGGGGATGCATATAATGGTGTTAGTTACATGGAAAATTCTGGTTTGTTGGAGAAGATCTAAAGAATGGAGGTGAGCATGGTGCATTCTAGCACTACAACACATATGAAGGCATTCAGGATTGGTTGCAGAGCACCTTGTCCATGGGTCTGCCCTTTTCCAAGACATTACAACCCACAAGAGATGATTAACTTCATGGTAAAAATGATGCCTCAACTTGCACAGTGGATTGAGGATATTGAGGCATATGAGAAAAGTGTGAGAAATCCTTTTCAATGGGTAAGTCAGTCACCAGCTCCTTGTCCTTCATTTTCTCTTTCTCAAGCTTTATCATTTCAGCAGTGCCAAGAGTCAAGCCCCTCACTTGCTGCCCCAAGTGTTGACTTCCCTTCTCCATCTCCTAATCTTCCATCTCATCCCAATTCTTCTCCCCTTTTCCCTTCCAAACAGTCATCCCCTCCAAAAAAACAAGAAGTTCCACTCCCCTCTCCACCACAAACAATTGCAAAGCTAGTTGAACCCCAACATGCAACTCCTCTTGCTTTCCCAATTCCATGTTCGGAAGATACTCAAAAGACCATTCAAGGAGAACAGCAAGAAGAGGAAATCAACAAAGAAGAAATAATAGAAAATATGAAGAGTTGGGCTGTCAGATTTGGGTTTACAAAGATCCCCTTGATGGTTAAGCCAACAGAGGAGGTCAAGGTTGAAGAACCAGTGGTGGATGAGGCTGAGTTTGCAGCAGAAGAAGAACAAAAAGAAGAAGGAGAAGATCATAAATTTTTTTACTCTAAATGAAGTTTCCATAATGGCACTTTGTATGAAGAGAATTCTTAACTAATCCAAAATGTAAAACCAGTTAAAGAGGAAGAACAACCAGCTCCAAGTCCCATTGAAGAGGAGTCATTGGGAGAGATCAAATTAAAGTTGATGCCACTTAATGAAGAAAGCATCATTGAATATTTTTTTATTTCATTTCAAGGACCTTATTTGATTGATGAACCCATGATGGAGGAGGACCATACAGTTTCAAAGGCTCTAAGTGTAAAGCATGCCAAAGAAGAACCTTCAGTTCTTCCTCCCACTTCATCCCCTTTAAGCTCTAATGTTGAAGAGGAGTTTGAGCTTTCAAACTTCATGTTTGAACCATGAAGGGAGCCATGGTGAGAAAGTTGCAGATCAGGAGGACACCATGGAGGAGTTAAAGCACATGCAGTCAGGACAACAAGGAGGCAGACTGTCTATCAGACTTAGAATATTTCTTTGATGGAGAGGATTTCTAGGAGATCACATCATTTGCTCCTCCATCATCCACCTTCCAAGCACATGAGCCTGCTGCCATGAAGGAGAGAATTCAAGTACAATATCCTGTAGTTCATAACATCTCTCTGGAACCAAGGGTGGAAGATATGAATCTTCCATGTTCTTCTCAGGAGGAGGAAGGAAAAGAGCAAGAGGATTTCATCATCTCTCTCACACCATCCACCCAGAAGGTTAGCAAGAAGACTCCATTATTTGAGTTGAAGTTAAGAGTAATGGGCACATACATCAGGATTAGACCATGCCCAATAAGGTACTTGGCTTCATTAGAGCCAAGGGAGAATCCAAAACCAGTCATGCCTACTTTAGGGCATGAGGATGAGATTCAAAACACCAAGGGTCACCATCATCACCTCCAGGAGTCCAATGCCAATCAACTTGAGGAGGTATTTTTGGTTGATATTGATACCTTTATGATTTGGGTGGAGGATAAAAATCTTGTCAGTTTTTTCACTCATACAAGCAGCCATATTTAGTGTCAAATCATTTTCATGGCTGCCCCTCTTGAGGAAGGGAAGCTACTTCTCCCTGTCAGTTGTAGGATTTTTTTGAGTCCCCTTTCTCTCTGGTTAGCATAGGTTAGTGTAGATTTGTTTTCAGGATAACAAGTTCTTTTAAACACTCTGCATATTCCACTTGGAGCATGTATGATTTCCAGTTTTGTACATAGTGTTGTTGTGGTGTTTTGTTTCTCATGCACAGGACATTAGAAGTAGCATTTGAGTAAGGCCAGCTCTAGTTCTAGCAGTTTCAAGTGGCTTAGGGATCAAATTTTCAAAGTTCAGATCAAATTCATGTTTTACCAAGTATAGACTCCATGCCCAATGTATGCTTCAATTCCACTGATCATTTCACCTAGCAAGAAGGTGATCCCCATGAGTCACCAAATTGTTGACCAAAATAAGCTCACACTTATTTTGGTCAACTAACACCATTTTCCCCTCTTGTGATTCAATATCAATTTTTTTTGCATATTTTAAGCACTTAAGGTCCCCTTAAATCATTTCCATCATATAGGAAATTTCTTCCCCATTCCAGAGATATAAAGAAGTCCTTCTAACTCCTTGTATTTCACAAATGGCGGGCCTGTGGGCCTTGGAAGGATTTTTTGACAAAAGTGGGCTGACAGGCCTAGGGAAGATTTTTTTCCAATGGAAATTGTAGACAATGGGCTGATAGGAGACATTTTTACATTATATGCACTTTTCAAAAAGGGGGACATTTCACAAGATGTAACGGATGCCCAAGGATCTACTTTTCTAAGTTGAAAATGCAGGTCGGCGGGCCCGGAGATCTTTTTGCCCAACATGGAAAATGTGGGCCGGTCCCAAGATTTCTTTTCTCTAAAAGTGGGTCTACGAGGCCAGGAGGAAATTTTCCCAAGTTTAAAATGGGTCTATGGGGGACTTTGAAACTTTTTCACTTTTCACAAAATGGCACAATTTTCAAGTGCGGGCCCACGAGCCCACGGGGTCTCATCAGCCATTGAAAAGTCATAGACCCATGGAGGGTGCCACGTGCCTCATCGGCACAACTCTAAAAATGAAATCAAAATCGGAGACCCCAAACAAAGCACCAAGCTTCCATGTGTCCCAGGTCTGAAAAGGGATAGAGTTGACAGTTGAAAAGTCAAAATGGGGTAGAGCTAATGGAAGGTGCCATGTCTTAATGAACGGTGTAACTTCAAAGGATGATGTGCAACTCAAAAAGTGGTTCCCCAATAAGTGCAAATGGGCAGTACGCCTCCACGTGTCTAGAAGTCATGATGCCAATGGGACAAAGGGACCTAAATCGACTAAGTATGGGGCTTAAACATGTCTAGGTTCAAGAAAGGCATAGACCAAATCGGCTGTATCACAGACTCACGGAAGGTCAGGTGCATCATATTGGCAAATTCAAAGGTAAAATCCAAAGTGGGTTTCCAAATAAGCACGAGGCCCTCCACATGTCCAGAGTCCTAAAAAGGGGATAGAAGCTGACCATTGAAAATGACTAAGCAGAAGAAGTATCAGTGGAAGCTCCACGTGTCTCATCGGCACAACACCAAGGATTCAAAAGTAAAATTCGGAGCAAGTTCCCAAATGTGCGCTTGAGCCTCTCCAAGTTAGACTTGGGTCCAACAGAAGTCAAAGGGACTTAGCCAAAACAAAAAGAATAGGGCAGAGTAGTGAAAGCTTCCACACGTCTCATTGGTGCACTTTCAAGAGGTGAATCCAAAGGTGGTCCCAAAATATGTGCCATCTCACCATCTCATCAATGTAATTTCAAAGGTGAGACCCAAAAGCTAGTCCCCAAATGAGTTCCAACCCACCACGTTGAAAAGTCCAAAAAGCTAAGGTCAGGCCATTGAAAAGTCAGGAAAGCCTACAGAGCCTCCATGTATCTTGGCCACACGACTTTAAAAGTAAAATACTAGGGGCATTTTCAAAACAAACATAAATCCTCCACATGTCTCAGGGTCAGACAAAGTGTCTCCACCACCAGGAGGAACTTAGGAAGAATACAGAAGAAACTGAGGAGCCCACGGAAGCCACCAGGTGTCAGTCGGCGTACATTTTAAAAGTGAAAGGAAGGGGCTAAATCTTCAAGATGCATGACAGGCTACCACGAGGGTCTTGTATAGACAAACTCTTTTAAATATTGAGATGCCACATTAAATGCTTGACCCTAATCTTCATACGGCCATATCTTTCAGACTGGAAACTCAGATTTGGCGGGAAAGGACATTTTTGGAAATATCTCAGCACGGACTTCTCACCTTGCCTCCATTAATGTTTTTGGCCCTCCATTTTTGAGGCTATCAAGTCTCTGACCACCTATGGCCATGATGAAGAATGGGCTTATTTCTTGCCCAGTAAGGGACAACGACGGGGGCATGGATCTTGTAAAAGTATTAGGGAGGACTCTTCATGCTGTGGTAGGTGGATTGTAATACTCAATCCAATGGGTGGTTGGAGCATGGTTTGAATTTTCCCTCTCTTTCTCTCTTATTCTTCTATATATTATAAAGGAGGGGTATTTTTTAAAAAGTTGGTCATTGTTTCTCTCCTGGACCCCTCTCTCTTTCTTTATTAGGGTATAATTTGGAGTGTAAGCCTCTTCTAATGGCTCGGTAATGGCATTTTATTTCCTCTTACCCACTAATGATGTATTGTTTCAACTTATGGAGCAATGAAATTTGTTTTGTGATGCATCTTGTCCATCATTTGCTTGTTTTATTGTATCTTCTTGCCTCTCATCTTTACAAGGTATACCGTGCATACTCTGATGTTTATTGCAGGTTATGGGAGCTGTGTTTAATGGGTTTTGAAGTGGTGTTCTGTGTGAACTTCATCTTTGGTTTTTGGTGTATCTTGTCGACTCCTTCCTCTGCTCACCTCTCTCCACTTCAGGAAGTTTAGATCTGTGATCATCCACTTCCTTTTCTGGTGTATCACTGCTTAGTGTAGGCTCTCTTTCACCCTCTCTCTCTCTCTCTCCCTATTTCCTTGGAATGGTTAGATTAGGATTAGATTAGGTTCTTCCTGCACTAGAGTACCTTGTGGCAGGTACTTTAGGAAGCAGGAACTAACCTTCTTTGGAGGCCATCTCAAGTT